>JAEQML010052585.1:0-42154 GCA_016904865.1 Pissodes strobi
TATATATATATGAAAACATTTTGGCGATCATGTTTGCTTTTTCCTTGTTTGTAGTCGCCGTGATGCCATGTTTGTCTGTCAAAAGTTGACATTTTTGTAAAGTTATTACATACTGCCGTTGCTACCGATCATAAATTCCTGGAGCCACTGGGGCCTTGCAAAAGTTTATTCCTGATCCTTTGGTTGTATTTGTCCTTAGTTTCGTCGATCACACGTATGCATTCGTTTCTTGCTTCGACAAAATAATAGAGATTTAAAGCGGTCTGATTTTGCTGCCAGTACTTGTAGGCTTGCTGTTTCCTACCAACAGCCCTTTCGCATCTTCTGTTGCACCAGGGCTTTCCTTTTGATGGTAACTTGATTGAATTTGGGATGTATGCTTCCATTCCTGAGTCGATTACTTGCGTAATCTCTTTGTAGCAAACTGACGATGACGGATCGTCAGTGCCAAAGCAGACGTCGAGCCAAGCAAAATCTAGGTAGAACTCTCTTAGATCCTCCCAGCTTGCAGAATTGTCATGTTAGATTTTGCGAGTCAATGGTGGATCTTTCTCTAGAAGTGGCAATTCACAAACCGTTGTAATAAGTTTATGGTCGGAAGTAGCTAATGGCGGATTCACTGTAATTTTGTACTGGTCAGGATTGGTAGTTAGATAAAGATCCAGGAGGGCGGCCAATTCGCCCCTCACTGAGATTCGAGTTTGGTTCTTCTACAAGTGGAGTAGGCCCGCAGCTGATGGCAAATGCTTCAGCTTCTCTACCTTCGTTATCGGTCTTGTTGTGATGTTTGAGCCGGTTGGTGTTGTGAGCATTGAAATCTCCCAGAACGATTATTTCTGAATTGGGGTGATTGACCTGTATTGAGTGCTAGTGTTGTAAAAAAGCTTAAGTAGGCTCTATCGCTCAGAAGGCGATAGAGACAGCAGATAAACTTGGTTAATTCCTTGGCGGTGAACTTGAGCCACATGACGTCACGGTTATTCGGTTCAAGTGCTTCCTCATGGTGACATGAAAGATCGCTTCGGCCAAAAAGGCATACTCCGAACTTATGTCTAAATCGGCTGTGTAAGTAGTATCCAGGATAAGGGTAGTTTACTGTTGTTGTTGTAGAGCATACCTGTGTTCCTGTAACGGCAAGTATGTGTATTTTCTTGTAGATGTTGGTGTACTGAATTTAGGCCTCTTAGGTTGCAGAAATCTATTCTTAATTGGTTCAGTATCTTTGCTGTCTGACACCCGGCACATTTATATTTAGATGAGAAAAAGCTCAATATCAAGGGAAATTATGAATATGTTTTCAAAACGCCCATATGCTACGCTTTTTGTTTCTTTTAATCGGTGCAAAACCTTCACCTCAGCTTAGAAGAGACCGAGGGTGAAAAATATCAAATAAGAAAAAAATTAAAATTGAAATTAAGTGAATTTACAAGTAAGATGCGTAAGCTAGAATGAGTCGTCTTCAAAGCGTGCAAATAGGCCCTAGCTCTAATGCCGGAGATTAGGGTGGGTTTTATTTATAAGGCACCACGGGCTTGTAGACGGCACAAGCAAGAAATATCCCGAAGCTGAAATATGGTACTCGTTTTAGCCTAAGCTTCGCAATTCCCAAGAAAAAATTATTTAAATAAATTCGAAATTAATTTGTTTAAGTTGATTTGAATTTAATCAGCACGAACAAATGAAAAATAAAATAACAACCAAGAAACAATTTAATAATGATAGGCAAGTAAGCAGGCCATTATTAAAAATTGAAAACTGAGACAAAAAAAACAGAATTAACGATAAAGTCAATTAAACTGTAGTATCTATAGCAAGTCAATGAAGCCTAAACATTTCAAACATAAAACAAATAAAAACAGAGACAATAAGGTGACGATTTTTCCAGTTAAATGAAAGAGAGAATGTACTAAAGGGTGTACAGCACTCTATAGTGCTCACACTAAATGTTACGACTAGTACTGACTACTGTAATAGTTCTAAAAGTCAGAAATTTTACTCAGTTACTTGAGGCATAAGGGTAAAATAAAGGGAAATGAAATGAGTTGGCTTTAGGTGAGAGACAAAAGTCTGCCGAACTGATGGTTCGCTAGCATATTTATATCAAAACATGTGCTGATAGTTGCATGTTTAAGGTTCATAATCGCTCCCGTTGATTCCTCGCGTTGTTTATAATTTGTCTTTAATGTTTGCATAATATTTTGCAAGTTCAAATTCAAGCTTAGGACAGGGTGATATTTATTTAGTAGCTTATGCATTCTAGCACTTCACTGTATTTAAAAAAATATATTTCAAAATGAAAAAGAAAACGATTATTAATCGAATTATTTCACTCAATTATGAGCCAATATGATTATATTTTATAGATAGAACGAAAACTTCCAATAATAATTAGGTTCCTTTGTTCACTCGAACGTGATCACCTTGTGGTGACTAATGAGGTTCGAAGAGAAATATTCCGCGATATAACCGGTGTAAAAATACAAACCGAATTAATCTAACATATAAGTCCACGTTCTTACTTTTGAAAATGACTAAGTTCAAGTAACATAAATAAAAAAATTCGATTATTTATTTGGGTGCCCAAACCATGGTCTGTCGTCACAGTGCCGCTCTACAAACTAATTATGTTTATAACTAAAACTAGGTACACCAATAATAAATGATGCTTTGGACAGTCGATTAAAATTAAATTAGATGATTGGGCGCTGTCTTCGTTAGTCAATTATTGACTATTTGACTATAAAGGCACTCTTCTTAGAGAGTAGAAAACTAAATCAGGAATAAGAAAACACAACGCCAAATCTACGGAAAGAAAGCGAGAGTTCCCTAATAAAGGTACCTAAGCAAATCAATATTCGGACAAAAATTTCGCGTTACTCGTCGCAAATTTCATGAAATTATACCCGATTATTTTAATAAACTAGGAACCTGTTTCGGCCAATTAAGAATGTAAAAAGTATCGACTGACAAGGATAAAGCAAGCTGAATCTTAGGTCTTGATTTACGAGAATAAAATGAGTTAAATTTTAGGTTTCGACATATGAACTGGAGCAAAGAAAATTATTTTAATTAGCAAAATGGAACTAATTGAAGCTTAATTATTGAGCAAAGAAAATTACGGTTTGGCGTATCTTCGTCAAGGAGATAAATTTAAGTTAAATCTCGAGTTTATTAACCAGAGTAAGGAACGGAATGGAAAGAAAAGGGATGAAACAAATACTAATAATAAAGGTAGGGTAGCTCACATTCAGTTGATGGCGTCTCGGTGCTTTTCCAGGTGGAAAGGAAAAAAAACATATACTTTCTCTGACGAAGAAGTACTCTAACGGCGTCCGGAGCAAGTCACAATCCAGAGGCCAGTGGCGTGGCTTAATGATTGAGCTTTAAGGGCTCGTAAATAAAACCCTGCCGGTCGAAATATTCTGTGGGTTAAAGTACCCCGACGGTCGAAGTACCCCTATGGTCTAAGTACCCCTACGGTCGAACCATGTAGAATATCAAAGTATTCAAGGTTCTGCATGTAACTCGTGACCAAAGGACATTTAAACTCATACAATTAAAAAATATATATATCAAGAGAAAACAGTGACAAAAAAGAAATTACCTGTAAAGGGTTGCTATATGACTAGATCGATGGAACGCTCAGGTAGGTCGTGGACGGACAAAAAGACTTCTGTAAAGAATTGAGACGCAACTGAAATCCACTCACGGCTTCCTAAAATGGCGGCATTCGTAGTAGAGAGACAAAAAAAGCAAATTCACTCACCTACCTAAAGCAGCATTAAATCCCAGCTAAGGGGCGAGTTCCAGGCACTAACGAACAAAACTAACCAACGTAAGCAAAATAAGGCCTGAGACTCTAGAAATTGGTCGGTTGGAACAATCCCATGAGGTAAAACAAAAAAACTTCCAACAAGACCACACTGCTTCAAGCGGCAAGTCAACGTAGAGTGATTTCCTTGAAAACTCACCGGAAGCAGACGCTTCCTTCCAATATCCCCACTACAAACTACGCCTAGCCAATAAGAGTATAGTCACCCGTCACGTGGCCACGAGCTGTCATGCCCAATAATTTATCTAAAGCGATTTCGAAAGGAAAATGTAGAACTTTGAAGTACCAAAGCCTATCCTAATTAATTGCTCGACCTAGCTAAAGGGAAGTAACCATTTGACCCGCTATTTATTAGCGAAACGTCCAAAAGTAAATCCCAATTTTCGTGACGTCAAAACAAAAAAAAAAGCCTCAAACGGCAATTCACGTTCAGGAATGGGTACGCGTGGTATGGCAAATCGCTACAGAAAACTACTTTAAAGATAACCTAGGCGATATTGGATTTAAATTTCATGAAGAAGACAACTGCAATTCACTTTCAGCACTTCATTCATCGCGCGGAGGAGGTCATTACAATTTCATCGTCCGGATCGACAATTCGATCTCTGCTCATTATGGCAGGTGATAGTAAATAACAAAATAAGCTGCACCATTTTGTGAAGAATAAAACCCCATAATATATATGATCTTTACGAGGTTACATAAGGGAAAATCATCAATTCTGGCGTGGTCCGCCATTTAGTCAAGGAAAACTCTTGCTTTAACATTTAAACTTAACTTGGTGCAAAAGGAAAGCTGGCACGTTACACATGCAAAAATTGAATTAATAGACACTGTGCTATAATTTAGTATTATTTTTGTAGACAAGTATTAACATATTATCATTGAATCACATTGACTCAGAATGAAATAATGCAGTAGCATGGAACATGTCGCAGCGTTTCGAATTTATTGAACTTATCAGGCACAGAACTAAACTCTTACCAGTAGCACGAAACATAAGGCTTGATTGATCTCATGTGGCTCAAAATTTAATTCTTAACCATAGTACGGAACATAATACAGATTAGTGATCTCGAAATTGACAGAAAAATAATTAATTGACAGTTTATTTATGAATAATTAGAAAATATTACATAAAAACAAAATGACTCTATTTACATTATCGTAAATTAAAAAGGACATATAAAATCGAATTGCAAACCACTCTGGTTCCTATCTGTGGAACCGCTGGCGTAGACACAAAATTAAAAATAATGCCGATGTATAACACTACTATTTTTTTATTCCCAACTTCTGGAGTCCCCAAGCTAGGATAATTTTTTTAATAATTCATCTAAAGTACGTAAAATTTTTAAGATATGAAAAAAATCATACATCTAAATAATATAGGAGCAAAAATGTCTCATTTAACTGACCATAGAAAAATAACTTCACACTGTGATTTGTTCTTGATCCTTGTTTTTTTGCTTGCCAGATATGACATAGCAGTATACAGAAAGCATCGCTCATAAAATATTTCCAGCCCGACAAAAGTGCTCATATACGCTGCCTGCATATTTAATACCGGCGAGTATATGAGTGTCTGGACCTGCACTTTATGGCACACAGTCCAATACTTGTCTGCAAGTTGTTGCCTTTTTAAGTTTACAAGAGCTTATTTCATCCGTTATGACAGAAAACTAGAATTTCACTTGAAAATTCATTTCACTGAGAAAGATTTTATTATGTTGAAAATATGCTAAAACCGTTTTTGAACGACACCAGCTTTACTATTAATAAGTACACTTGCTAATTTAATTTAATAGTTGCGTTTTAGGTTGGCAATCATTTCGCCTGGTTGACTAGCAAAATTTGGAATGATTGTATGTTTTTAATTTTTTTTTTACAATAAAAATTATTAGATACTGTTAGGTACGATACTTCTGGACAAATTTCTAATTTTTAATGAATTTGACTGCATATGGAATAATTGGCCAGAGCGCAATAGTTTCAGATGCATTCAAACATCGAAGGGTCAAAAATGAAACACGCGCAATATTTGTCGAATAAAATGAAACACTTGAACCTGTGCTTTAACATCATATCCAGTTTGGAAAAGACAAAAAACTTTGGTGGGTGGAGTTAAATATCAGTAAAATATGAGACCCGTGACGTTTAATGGCGGCTCTAAAATTGGAAAAATATCATATTTTATATGTTTTTAGTAATGCTCGTAGTATTTTCGAATATGCGAAGCGTGATACAGAAGAAGAATATAGTATTCTTTAAAAAGCACTTTGAGATTTTAGGATTTGCTAAATTAATTTTTTAAAATCCCACTTTTTAGTTTTTCATATGATATTTTATTTTAATACATTACTTATAAAACTTTTACTAAAAACACAAACCCGATATTAAGCTTCAACTAAAATAAATAAAGTCCTTTTTGTTGTAAATGAAGCAGCAGTGCGTCTTAACTTTCTCAAGAATATGTACTTTAAAATTTAGTGCGGTCAAATGCATCGTCATATTTATTGTCGCACTGGTCTTTGCATTTTCACTGCAACCACGTGCAGCATAGGGTGTCCATTTTTCGACGCTTTTAGGAGGGTGTCTCGCTTAATTTTAAAGATAGAGGGTTGCAGTTTTTGCGACACTGTGCTACTTTTTTGTGTTTGGGTTGAAAATTTTCACTTTGGACAAACCCCCGTATCTCAATTGTCTTTTAGCTTATTAGATAGTTGAAAATGTATTCTTATAGAAATTTTTTTATAGAATCGAGTGGCGTAGTTTGTTTCTTTCTTGCGTTATCCGTTTTAAACTTATAGAGCAAACATATGTTTTTTAATGGAACACCCTGTATAATTCTATCTAGTTAAATTACGTATTTTATGGGCTTTCTAAAACAAAAGAAAATGACAATATATCAGATGGCTTGTTAAAATAATATTTAAGGTGGTCTGGCAAGTTATAAGTTTAAAATTGTGTTTTCTGTTTAAAAAAATGGCTGAAATGGAAATATATCAGAACTTTGAAAAGTATGATATGTTGGTCTGCTACATACAATTCAATGAAAATTCGCATGAGGCTCAGAACTAACTATTCTTAACAGGTACTCATTTTCTAAATTCAGTCCATAGTTATTTTGTATTATTGTGCGTCTTTATACTCATTATAGATATCTGGAAAGAGGACAATCTTTCTCTGATCGGTTTTCAATACTTAAATATAATTTATTTAATCATGGATCATTTACGAGACCAAGACAAAAGGTTACTATAAGGAAAATCAAGAAATAGATGAGACCAATGTTTTAGTCGTAGCTGGGGCACATCCATCAACATCATGTAGGGCCATTGAAGCAGAAATTGGGGTCATCAAAAGCAGAGCCCAGCAATAATTTTATAAGTTTAGACCCTACAAAATACATATTGTTCAGAACGTATACCCTGGCGATGCTGAATTTTTTGCTATCGGTATCTAGAACAAATTCATGTAAACAGACATTTGGCTCGTTCAGTAATATGGTCCGACGACAGAAACAATAATAGACACTGGCAGCAAGACAACCCTCACCTCATATTTGACCGTGAGCGGCAGGATAAGTTCGACTTCAGCGCCGCATGTTTCATTTTGGGTCGACAAAGAGAATATAGACGTTATGAAGGAAGTCTTTCAGCAGGCCGGTATCTAGGTATTAGAAGATGTAGTTCTTGAACTTCTCATAGGTGATATTCCCTTAGCCGGCATGAACTCTATATATTTTCAGCAGGACGGAGCGCCGCTCATAATTCAATTCGTCGCTTTTTAGATAACAGTTTTCCTTTAAAATGGTTAGGCACTTATGGACTGGTAAGATGGCCCTCGCGATCACATGATCTGTCTATTTTGGACTTTTTTTTATTGTGGGGATACTTACAAAACAAAGATTACGCCAAACATTACCGCAACCCACATGAACTTCGTGAAGCCATTATATACCGTTTCATTTCAAAATTTACAAAGACGTCCAATAATACGCATGAACGCTGTAAAACGAATAGCCAAAATGTGCGATTTATGTGTCAGAGAAAATGGTAATCATTTTCAACAATTCCTATAGCAATTAATAAATATCTGTTTATATTGTTGTTAATGTATGTTATATAAAAACTTAAATTATTATTAATTATTTATACAGTTAAATATTTAGGTAGGTACGTTGTTGGGTTAATAAAAATATATGTTTCAAAATTACTTCAAAACTTCTTCAGAATAAATAATATCAAAAAATAATGCTTTTCTTTCATCAGCGCTATTACTATTAAATAACATAATGTTTTTGGAGAAAACTGTAGTTTTAAAAACAAATATATACTATCATATATTTTTGGAAATCTCAGAAAATGCCTAAGCGAGCTTGGGTTGAATCAGTTAGTTTGGGTTAGTCGGAACGGGTAAAAGCAAAGCACGCATTATTGCCGCGCTTCCATATATTTCAATAGAGCAGTGGTTACATTGGGTGAGATTTGAATATTTTTGGCTAGATTGGTAGAAAATAAAAGAGTTTGGTTTGGTTGCGCTAAAAGTAGGGATAAGAGGAAAAACGGTTTGTTAAATTGTTAAATTTCAAACCATAAAGTTATTTCAACTGCTTCTTAATTTAAATATCATATTTCTGAGTTTTGACAAAGTTTACAGAATTAAAAATATTTAATTCTGTAAACTTTGGTTTTGACTACCATGCTCAAAAATTATGTCTAGATCAGTAGTCTCTCAGTTTAATATTTGTAGCTGGATAAATTCGCCCAGTTTTAAGCAATTCACTAAAATACTTGCTGCTGAGGCCTATTGATTCCAATCATAGCTGGCATTACATCAGCTGCCAACTTCTGTTAGGTGTGGCGCGTTGAGTGGCCATTAGTGGCGCTATTAAGAGCGTGCGAGGGGCACACACACGTGCCACCTTCTAGATTTAAAGTTATGTGTAATATATCATAGGTGAAATTGTAATTTCAGATTATTTAAAATAAATGTATTATATATATATATATTGATTCCAACGAACCATTCATATACCAAATCTTGGGTGCATTTGATAGTATTTTATATAAATAAAGAATTCCAGCGATTTCTTCAATATAACTATTACTCTTTTAGTCGTTTTTGTGTCTATTGTACAATGTATATAAGTTATTAATTAAAGTTAACTGCATTGGCGAAAGTTAATCGCGTTACACGTATTACCACCACCTGTCCGAATCATTGCCATCTAAATTACGATGTCGTTGGATATAAAGAGGAATTTTCTAGGACGCATTAAAATGAACCGAAATCATACATTTTCCATTTCAGAGAAGTATTCAACAGAGACTACAAAAATGGCATTGTTCGATCCTGAGCGTCACTTCACCTCAAAATCGGCCAATTTAAAGGACTGGAATTAATAAAGATAAATTGACCTAAAATTCTTTGTTTTGTGCGCCGCTTTGCTGGTGGACCGTAACTGGATTAGATTTATTTTGTCTTCTCTACTATAAAAACGTATAAATTTCGTGGGGTTCGATCGCATAGGGTAAGCTGTTTTTCGAGCGAAATGAAATGTGATCCACATTATCTATATTAAAAACTGAATAGACATAGATATATCTCTAAGTATAATATTTATGCACTCCCCTGCTTCTTTAAACGATGGTTTTATTATTTAAGTAATCAGTTCGTTTACTTGATATGTAGAATGAAGTGATTTTATATGAGGAGTCTTTGGTAAGTAGATTTCCAGAAGGATACTATAAGAATTATTGGAGAATGTTGCAAGAGGTTATACTTAAAGAAACTACGACATTTATTAGATTTGCGAGGTTTCAATTCGCAATCCAATTAGTGTTAATGAACTGCTTTTCCCAAATTTTGTTTTCTTCGTCGAAGAGCCAGATGTAACAATAGGCTCAAATTCGCTTTTACCATTTAATTTATTACACCAAAAATATTTGGTATTAAACGTACATCCTAGGCCAGGACATTGGACATGTTCTTTCTATCTATACTATGCAGGAGCAATTGACACAGTGCGTGAAAGATGTTCTAATTGTTGCATGAAAAAATCTTGGCTTAATTGGAGAATTAATCTCGGGTAAATTGTGTTCCGGAGAAATCTAATATCGAATTGTCTAAGCCGAAAGACTCAAGAACAAGAAATTGGCACTAGGCCGAGGGTAACTAGGAATTGCAAGGGCCTAAATGGTAAATATACCGAGAACTTGGCATTAAGCCGAACGTAATTAGAAATGGCAGGGCCGAAATGATAAATGCCGAGAAACTGGAATTAAGTCGAACGTGATTAAAGGGATGATAGCCTCGTGCACGCAGTGAGTCTGTTGAAGGAAACTTTAAGACTGACTTTTGTTTAGGGATGAGGTATGATACAAAGAAAACAGTATCATGGGATTGAGTTGAGTGCCACGGTCTCTGAGCATATAGAATTAAGTGGGGTAAGCGCTTGCTGTACTGGATCATTCTAGAGGCCATGTTTAAAAGTGGGTCGTTCTAGATAATCCGTTACTGGAGTGGAAAGGGGGAATTTCGGTTAACATAGCGGTACGTATTATTCGTTTTCGATCGGAAACTGACAAAGGTTTTTATGCAAGTTGTCAGTTATATTTTCTTCAAAATTATTTGTGGCTAATTTTGCCGATCTGTCCGTTACGGCGGCGCTCTTTGATAGTTTAATGGTTATAATTTCTAGGAAAAACGTATCGTGCTCTAAGCATATTTTGATGCATATTACTAATTTAATTTAAATAGGAGTTAAACCGTATTTTATTTGGCAGTTAAAAGAACAAATAATATAGCCCGGGTGCAAGTTATAAAATATAATTTCATCTGTTGTGACTCATTTCACAACAACATTAAACGAATCTTCTTGCGTACATGAGGCTGAAAATATTTCTTAAGCATCCTATAAACTGATGAGAGAAATCGCATTTAAAAAAAAAACATATAATCCCAGTTTTAAATAATTCCCTAATATGGAAAAAGTTTTCTTTTTTGGTTAGTTAAAATCACAATAAATCTATTGCTTTATCTATTAATATATATATTTTAAGACACTCTAACCTCAAATATCTTAAAAAGAATAAAAACAACGATCCATAAGAACACCCTTGAATATAAAGTGTGTGTCATGAAAACGGAAGTTATGATACGCCGATGCTCCCAGAAGCTCCGAGAACCATGGGAGTCAGCAGTTTATTATCTCAACGTACTCAATGCAGCGAGATGCACTGAATAAATATGGTTGTCAATATAGGTGAACCTGTTTGTAATGTAACTTTTTACTTCGCTTTTACTTGACTTCGTACTTAGCTTTCACTCGTATGTTTTAACATCGAGTAATATAGTTCCCTGTCACTAATTGAATTTAATGTTTTTTAAAACCAAAAAATAACTCGCGTATGTTGTAACAACGAGGAAAAAGTGCTCTGTCACTAATTGAATTTTTTTTTAAATATTATTAAAGAACCAAAAAATAACTCAGATTTAAAACGATAGTATCATAGCTTGCATATTTAGTAAAAAATCGCATGCAATCCTGTCGTAAATTAACGAAGAAATTTGGGTATTTTACAGCCTTCTTTCTGTAGTTAATTAATTTTGGAGGCGCAGTTCATTCATTGACGTGATTTATATCGTGATATAGAATCGCTAAATTAGTATAAAAAATTTTTTAAACTATGCTGCATCTTCAGATATTTGAAATATATATCTCTGGATTATTGTACAGAAGATCTCAAATCAACAGAAATAATTCTTAGAAAAAAATATCTGTTGCTTATAGGGTGGCCATAAAATGTTAACATTAAAGTATTACTTTAAATGTTCTTTTAATAAACTGTTTAGCAACAGTCCAGGTATCGTAGGTGGAGGTTTTGTTACATAATTCTACTAAGCAAATACAAAATTGATTACTATGTCGGCCTCGGCATGGTGCATCCTATTTTGACAATGCCATTATTTTCTGAAGGGTTATTAATGGATTTTATTGATGTTTTCATAATATATCCAAACACTGAAAGTCCTTTATAGCTTCAGCAGCACCTCTCAATTGCAAAATTAAAAGATCTATCAATCAATTACAGATGGCATTTAAGCGCCATTCGTAGCAAATTATAAGGCAATTGAACTGATATCCTATACTTAAAATAAGCTCTATTAAAATCTCCTGCTTGATGCCGCATTAAAGGATATGAGTAATACATTTTTACAGTCCACAATAATTAAGATATTAGGGTCACGGCACCCATGCATGAATTCTGCCAGTGAATAAACAACACCATAAAAAAATTTAATTATTAAGAACGGCATACGTTTAACATGCCCAGAATAATGTGTAAACGATTTTTGAGCACGTATGTCGTAGATAAAATCAAATACGAACATTGTGAGATATCGTGAACAATAATCTTTTTATCCACCTTGCTATTCTACGGCG
Organism: Pissodes strobi; assembly: GCA_016904865.1. Lineage (NCBI taxonomy): Eukaryota > Metazoa > Arthropoda > Insecta > Coleoptera > Curculionidae > Pissodes > Pissodes strobi. The sequence continues at coordinate 12,285 of JAEQML010052585.1, forward strand.
AAATATCTGCATTTATATTTTCAATGTTACAAGATTCATTATTATTTCGGTGATCTCAACTGGCATATTTATTCCATCCCATCTTTCATTATTGATATCATCATCATATATCATTGTGTGCTACTATTTTTAGACTTACTCCAGGTACTCTATAAGGACGTGTATTTTTCTAATTACTAGTTTGCGAAATGATTAAATTGTTGTAAAAGAAGAGGTTGGCCCAAACTAATGATAAAGTTAATGTTTCCAATACAAATGATAATGTTAAAAGTGCTGAGATTTAAATATATAATAATGAGAATGATGTCGAAATAAATAGTGAAATTGAGACCGACGGAATAGATAAAAAGATTCACAATGTTATACGATTACATCCCGGTGGTACCATAATAACTAATGATAAGGATCAAATTCCCAACGAAAATAATAATGTTAATGGTAATGAAATTAAAACATATGAAACTGGGAATGATGTTGAAATAGTGAAATTGAGACTAACAGAATAGTGTGAGACAGCGTGAACTACATGCGACAAAAATAATATTATAATTGACAATCAGTATGATGGAAAAAGAAGCGGAAAATACTTGTGGTGAGGGGCAACAAATTGAAAATGGAGAAATAATGCCAAATGAACGTGGGGAAAACACTCCTGGCGAAAATCATAGTTCTAGCAGGACAGGACTGATTGAAAAAAGGACGGGGACGATATCAAAATTTATGGTGAGGTACAAGAAATCGACACTAGTAATACTAGTGTTCCAAAAGTGAAGCACTTCGTAAATGTAGTTGATTTGAATAAATTAGGCTCAATAATTATCTTTTCCCGTTTTTTCTTTGTTTTGAATTAAAGATAGCTGGTTTTGGCCTACGCATCTTTGGCTGTATATTTTCTTAATTTAACTTTATTCACTTTCAGTTTCTTCTACTCAGGTAAAAATAAATAAAGAAAGTTAGAAACTAACAAAGAGCATGGCAGTTTTTAATTTTGATTTTGTATTTTCACCGACATTTTCATGGTAGAATGGTAGTTCTCTTCTGATGATTTCTAAGTATCCTCTAATTTGGCAGGGCTAGATTTGGAACGACGAACCTCATTTCTTATAATGTATTTCATCTACCAACTTAGGCCTCCAATCATATCTACAAACTTTAATATTTCCGCATATTTTTTGAAGAGAGGCAGCGACATAAACGTATTAAGTTTTAGCCGAAAATATCTCTGCACGGCATCAGGCTTGATAAAGAGAGCCTAGGTTCCTGAATGAGTGCTTGATTCTAAAGTGCATTTACCTTGATTTTCGGGTAAAATATTTTCTCTATCCCAAACAATTTATCAAATGAAAGGAAAATCACATTTATTTATTTATTTATTTCATCATGATTATACAATGTATATAACAATCATCAGTCATAAGGTACACATTTAAAAAAAAATTAAGCCTATATTTATAATTATAATTACATGGTTATAATCCTTACACAAATGTCACAAAGAAATAGCAACTGTACACATTAAAATAAAATATCCAACCTAAAAAGATAAATAACAACAATTAAATGTGTCTTTACATCAATTAGAATGGATTTGGACATGTGCAATGTTGAGCGGGAGATAGAGAGGATTATGTGCATATTACTTCTTTTAAAGGTATAAATTAAAATCCGTTTATTTTATAATGTTCATAAAATACATATTTACGTATCTATTTGATTTTGGTCCAGAAAATAGGGTTTTACAGTACCAAGTCCACCAAAAAAGTTTTACTGGACCGTAAAATTATTTTACGTAACTGATATTTCAGATCTTTAGTTGTATAGAGGGTTCATCCGGTATAAAATTCAAGATTATTCATCTCGAAATTCCCTAAACATCTTACTCGTACTGTAAAAGTGGACTTACGGGACCATTAATGTAAATATCTATTATTACAAGGAAAACTGTATACAAATTTGTAACTAACGGATGTTCATAATTATTATTGCTTATTTTACTACACCTGCTTGTAATAAAACTAATTACTATGTGAAAAACGTGTCCATTTTATTTCAACAGGGTAATTTTCCCCCGCAAATTTAAATCCGCAAAACGTTTTAAAATTTCTAAGTAAATATCCGCCCCTAGGAAGCTTCGAGTCGTCCGATAACCGTGTGCCAGTATAAACTGTAATCTGTGACATTATAATGGCTCGCCATGAATATTAAAATGGAAGATACTGCGTGAAAATTGCTGAATATTGGCAGCACGATAATAAAAACTAAATAACCTGCTGTTATTAATTTTAAGTGTCCCTACTGAACAATTTATTTCCCCCAGAACGGGTAAAAACAGTGAATCACTTGATTAAAACAATCATTAAAATATTGTGTTACTGATTTTTAAGGTCTCGTATTATAGTTCATCGTAGATATAGTACGTCATGTCATATCCCTATGACTCAGGCGATAAGGGTTTATTTGTCACGATTGTGCTATAAGCATCTGGCTGCATTCGATCAAATAAGAACTACGTCTAAAGTTTTATCTATGCCTGTTTGTTTTTCTATAAAATATTGACCCTCTGGCGCATTCAAAACAAATCACTGGACCTCTTCATACTACTTCTACTTCTTAATCATAAATTTCTTCGCTCAAGCTTCCTTCATTGGTCACGGTCTATCGCACTTCTTTCTTGTCACCTAGACGCGAAATTTTCCCAGTGTTGTAAAAATATGACTTGGGGCCCAGGGCAAAGACATTAATGGGCTCCCCGTTAAGTGTAAATTTAAGGCGAGAATGCCAGTGAAATGTCTAGTTACACACCGGTGCCTTTATTGTCAGCTTTTGCAAAGGTATTTGAGATGCCCTTATATGAAAATATAGTTATGTGTAAGTTTAGACATATAATTTCTTCAAATCAACATGGGTTGTTTAATGGCGCTCACTGCCATCAACTTTTTCATGCAGGTTGTAGGCGGGACAATGGATGATGGGTCTCTAGTGGACACAATATAAAACGATTTCCTAAAGCATCGTCTGGATCATTGTAAATTGCTGTGCAAGCTGGGTGAATTGGGTTTCAGTGATAGCTTGGTGTTATTTTTTTAATCATACTTGAATGATCGTTTGCAATACGTTGAGGTTCGGGGTCACAAATCTAACAAGTTTAGACCAACAAGTAGCAATCTTGCTCCTCTGATTTTCCTATTATTTATCAATTATATAGGTCATGGCGTATCAAGCAATCTACTTATGTTTACCGATGAATTGAAGCTGTTCATCAGGGTTATTAATGATCACTCTGATTGTAGTAACATTGCAGGAAGAGTTGATTACCGTTCATCACAGGTATGACAGAAATACTTTGCCCTTAAATAGTCCGAAATGCCTCGCTATGACTTATTCCAATAAACCAATTTCTACGAATTTTCCGTATAATCGGGGGCTTACATTACGAACGCTGCAATACCTTTAAGGACTGAGATGTGGCAATTCATACTAAACTTTATTTTAGACCTCACATTGATCAGATCTGTAAAAATGCTTTGAAGTATATTGGGCTTTATTAGAAATTTCTGATGGCTTCAACAGTACTCATTCATTAAAAATATTATACCTTTCATTCACTCGATCTAGTTTGGTGAACTGTACTGTCATTTGGCATCTAATTTATGAAAAGTTTATTGCAAAATTTAACATATACGGCAAAGGTTCTTAAAATTTCTGGTCTTTAAGCAGAATGCAGTTTGTCCACCTACAGGTGTTAGCTAGAATGAACTTCTGGCCCAATATCAGATACCATCTCTGACTAATACAAGAAATTATCCGGCTACACAATTTTCTTTAAAATATACAATTATCTCATTGCTAGTCCGGAGTAATTACAATAAATCAATTTTCATGTTACTGCACATTGTATCAGATCATTACCATTTTTTCAATTACAGACACCATCAACTAATTCCTTAATTAAAACGCCTCTATATTTGGCCATGAGTAATTAATTATAACAGGTCTTATAGTGATATTGGTATTAAATATTTGTCTCTGCCTCAGTTCATAACTGTAGTAAAGAGTAAACTTCTGCATACTGCACTGTGATTGTATTCTATTCATGTTTGCAATTTGTGTAAATAAGTTTGATTATGATAATATATTTTTTATAATTTGAAGGTCCGTTTTCCTGGCCTTTTTATTAGCAAATTCGTTTACCAGAGTGGTTAAGTCCATTATTTCAAAAGCTCTTGATTCAATTGAAAATAAAGCTAAATCTACTTTGATTCATTTGCAATCTTAAGTAGTCTTTAATTAATTTGAACTTACTAAATGATCTCTCAAGACTTGCCATTCTTACAGGTAATGTAAAGAACAATAAAATTGCCGTAAAAATTTGAATAAGGTCTTCAATTATTCAGGATTGCTTAATGATTAAGGAAAAAAAATCCCTAGCTGACATATTATTATTTAAATTGGCTATTACGAGACTTAAAAAAATGTTGATATTCAAATTATAGAATGCTCGATTATTTGTATGATCCAGTAAAATAAATAAATTCATAAATATATTGTAGTAATATATAGGTTCACATTTTTTAATTCCTGGGATGACTGATTGGACCCGCAATATCGCGAGGTCTCCCCGGGCTTTGCCCCGATTTGTTCTATTGTAAACTGATCAACATAAATTTCGGTCCATTCAATTTTTAGCCATATTTTCAAACTGCTGTAACTTTTTTAAAAATAAAAGTTTTTGAACGTGGTTTGCGGATTTTGAAAGCGCGTTTTCTTGGGATTAAGCTATACCATTCATTTCTGCAGCTAGGAGCCCGCCTAGGTTTGTTCTTCTCGTGAAAAAAATTATCTATATTTTTGCTGGATTAACCGACAAACGATACTCCTCGCACCATCTTCCTGCTGTTCCACAGACCTCCTGCATCATTTTCTAGACGACATTGAAATATAGCTCGTTGGCAAGAACCAGCCCTTCATCAGCGAAGACCATCCATAAGTTTTATCGAGAGCCTTCATAAGAAAGGATCCTAAACTGATTGGCCTGTAAGCTTTGACAACAGCTAGTCACCTCTCCCTGCTTTGGGAAGAATCTGACTCTGGCAGATTGTTCGGACTTTGGAACATAGCCCCGCTCAGAACAGCACCCTCAAATTCATTTGGAATAAGCCAAGAATATGTCATCGGGAGTGACAGCTTTGAAAGAGCTAAATTTTATTATAGCCCATGTTATGGTTGATTTAGTTACAGATGTGTCTGCTGCTTCCCGGTCTAAACTGGGCGGTTTGATCGCCTGTTAATGGGTACGTGCGTCCGTGCCTCCCACTTCCGAGAAATAAACTTCTTCGCTCGACAATGTCGGTGCCAAGTCTAGCTTCCACTGAGACTACGGATTCTTCCCTTCCATTGCTAAGGACTTTAGCGAGCCTTGAAGCGTATAGGTTTCAGTCAATATCTTCACATTAATTTGTCCAGGATCTTCTTTTGCTCCACTGCAGTTCTCTCTTAAGGCCTCTTCTTGCAGCTCTGTATCCGCCTCAAGTTTTCTCCTGACCTACCCTGTTTAGAGCATTTCTTAGAGCCTGCTTTGCACCACACCAGTTTGGTCAGCGAGCGCCGGGATCCACAATATAACTCTGCGCGCGTGCAGCTCTCTGCGATGACAGGCCTCTCCGAAGGCTTTCACGATCTTTCCATAACCATACTTATCACTTTAACAGGTCTTTTTCTGATCCCATACGCTATAAGGCTAAAGTTCTGCCTGTCGAGGGCCTGAGAATATCTGGCAATCTATGAAAGGACAATAAAATAACCCGAGATTTCTCTAACTGATTGTTGTCTATGAGGTAACTGTTAGTCATAGGTGCCTCCCCCGAACGTTATTGTTCGAGTTGCCCCAAATGATGTCATGCACACCTAATAAGTTAAGGTAATTCCGAGTTCCTTGAAAAATTGACCAACTGTTCTAAATCTTCCCCATGGGGGCAAGCAAATACATGCGATTTGCCCCATTGGTCTTGTATTAGAGCAGTATCGTTGTATGCCAGGAGTAGAGTTAAGAAATAATATTTTGTTTATCACCTTGGATGCATGTCCTCTCCCAGTCGTTCTCTTTCGAGAAGTCTCGTACACTATTCCTGAAAATATATACTCTTGAATATTATTGCCAGTGACTTTAGTAGTTCTCCGGTGGCATCCTGACTATGCTGGTGGTTTTGGGACGATAACAACTGCTCGTCATTTTCGATTCTCGCGATTTCAATATAATTCAGAAAACCGTGGAAAATGCCATCAAAATTAATTAATTTTTTTCCTCGCCATTTCTGTCATTTAGCTAATAAAGAAAGAGACGCTGCTCTTTATGGTAAATATGCTCGATGATATCGAAAGTATTCAACTTGATTCTCGAAGTCTCGTTGATATTATTCATATATATGTTGTCCACTGATTTGCAACTATCGTTAATAGTCATATCTGCGTGGATCATGTGTAATGCTAAATCTTGACTCAAGTTCATGTGCATCGACTAGAACTTTACTGATATTTGTGATTTCGGCATCAAGTCTATACACTGCTTTCAACGAGAAATTCCAGGTTTCTTGAATGTACCAGTGTTTTGTTTTCAGTTTAAAACTGGGCAGTGACTCAATTTTTGATAATGTAGTTATACTTAAATTCCGTGAGCTTGTGTGCTTCTCTGGAATAGCCTCGTAGTTTGAGAGGATATTTTCACATTACAGCTTTACAATACTTTAACTGACGTCCTTTTGCTTGGTGAAGCACTACATCTATTTCACCTTTCATTACATCAAATTTCCGTTTAGGGCTATCTAGAAATGTGAAAATTCCATCCTCTCCTTTAAAAATTACATTTTGAATCAAAAATTATTATCTCTTAAAATATTGTTAAAACAATTATATGCTCTTGCTGCCAGTTCTTCTTGGCCGTATTCTTTTAACATTCCACACTATTGCAAACATCGCGTTTGCGTCTGTCCTGATTGTTAAAATTACCGTACCTATTCGTGTCCTTCCGGAACGTGTTTTTAAAGAATATATTTTTAAAATGTCTTGAACGGGAAAATTTTAATTTGGCATGTAATTAGCGAACACATGGGAGCGGTAATTTCTTTTTCGCATGACTCCACATTTTTAATTTTTTTAAGTCACTGATACACAATCTACTGCAAAAATTAATTCATTTTGACGGAAATTAGATAACATCGGGAAACTGCAGGTATATTTTTGACGATTATATATTGAAAAATAGAGTAAGTGTGGGTCCTTCTACAGCCTTATAGTCGGGAAAATATACATAAATGTATTTTTTATTATTCTCGAGAACTTTTTTTTTTATCTAAAAATCCATTGCTTTACAAAAATCTGCGCCAAAAACCCTATACATTAACACTACAGAAATAGTGATGTATTTTCTACAGTGTGGGCTACTTAAATAGAAACTTTTAACATTTCGTAATTTGAAGTTTTTTTAGTAAAGGTGGCCACATAATATTTTATTACTGAAAAATCGTTGAATAAAAAACAATCAAACTGTCGTACATGGAAAAGCGGAGCTACGATATGCGATTAAAAATTCAGCATTAATGATTTTTTTGATTTCCTGCTCGACCTCAGTATTTCTGCCATTAAAATGTTTTATAATATTTTTCTTAAGAAATCGAAAAATATGAGAAACTCCACCAGCCAGTGAAACATGCGGAAATTCGATGAAATTTTCGTTAGTTTTCGTCAGCAGTTTGCATATGAAGGCATTTGACGCATGACATGGGAAGGTGTGGCATACAAGGATAGATGACCATCCATCTATGCACAATTAAACCGACCAGTCCTTCGAGCATGCCACCAATTTCCGCTTCATGCAGACGCGTTTGTTAATCAAATCATAGTCGCTGGAATTATGATAATCACATGTGATGTTCTTTATTTTCCTGATCATAAGGCTGTGTCGTAATCTAGTGCTAATATTGTACCCCATGCTCCATTTCGCCTTACTTAAACACACAGTAGAAGGCACAAAGAAAATTGTTGAATTCAAAAACTTTTCCTCATGGCGTGAAAGACCCTTTGGCTCGAAGTAATTAAATATAGGACGTCAATATTGGCCACGTCGCGACGTTTCAAACGTTTGTTTGCTCTCTGACTCCATTAGAAACTTCAGTAAATTTTAGCGCGACAATGAAGCAACTCTATAAAGTTTGATTACAGTTCTCGCTTATTGACAATGCATTAATTGTTTCCGAAATACGAGACGCTTTTGTAGGTGAACTTTTTAATAAAGCTTGAAAGAATAGGAGAATAAATAGTTTCCAGTGCCAGAGAAATAGATATGTGATATTTTAAAAGCTTTATATGAAATATTAATATCTTATAACATTTGCTAATATTTTTTCATTTTCATATTTGGAATTACGAGAAAAAATATAGCTAGTATCTAAGCTTAACTTAGCGATATAGACTTCGTTAGCATCAGAATCTATGCACGAAATACAAATATGCATTTTATCGTAAACACTCGCATTAATTCCATAAAAAAGCGTTAAGCCCTAAGCTACGGAATTAAAAACAACTAGAACTGTGCGGGAAAACATGCAGAAGCTTATGGGATTTAAAATTGTTTAATCAATGGGCAATTAAAGAAAAAAAGACGGAAAAAGACAACGGGAAATTGCAGTCCAACAACTGCTGTAAATATAAAGGGTTTCGCTAAATCGCGACTGCCAGTAATCCCCCCATTAGCCAATTGTTTGTTGCCCATTTGCACATTTTTTTTTTTAATTCCATAGATTGTACAATAAAGTTTGTAAACTTATTAGTTAATCGCCAAAAACATTAGTTATGCTTAGTATCTTATATACATGACGAGTTCCAATCTCTAGGCTTTAGGGTTTTATTAATTAATAAAATCAGCCACAAAAGTGCTCATAAAATTCAGAAAAATTAGTAACGTGGAAGTATAACTTTTGAAGTGATTATATTTTTTAGAATTCTCTATCTTATATTATATAATGTTTGTGGCTTCTCCACATAAAAATATTCCAACCAATTTTTGTGTCCAAATGTAAGCGTGTACAACTAGGTACTTTAACGTAAGGAAATGTAGGAGGGTCACATTGATTCGCTAAAATCTTCAAGAGTTTTCTAGAAATTTTCGATATTCCTGACCTTTTGCGGACTTAAATTTAACACATTTGTTTTCGAAGTTTGTTTCACATTTTACTGGAGATAGTAGACATTAAAATATAACAAATGGGCCAAAAATGTCTCAGCAAAATTTAGCTCGTTTAGGAGAACCCTGTATCTGGTAAAAGGGAAAATTTATTTAGAAAATAATTTGAAAATTGCATAAGATATCGTAACGAAAATTGGTACAATAATATATTTTACGGTGAGAAAAATTAAAATTGAAACTATTTCCAGATTGGTCCCAGAGGGCGCATCTTTACTGGAAGTTAGATTTAAGTGAGGGATGGTCATCGACCAGTTTTGGTTTATACATTTCTCCATATTGTGAAATTTAGTGGGTTTCGGTATTGAAAGCGGATTTTGTAGAAAATATTTTAATTTTGTCCGTGCAGCTGGTAGGACGTGTATTACTGTGAGTATCCTGCTGTATTTTTGACACGGGAACCTCTGTGGGATTACCACCTTGTATAATTTTTTAGGTTGCAATAACATGGAATAAAAATTTTAAGATCTCCTGATCTGCAATATTATGGGAGGCAGCTGTACTCTGATCGTTGCATTGAGGATTCATATACTCCCACGTCTGTCCAACATCCTCTAGCTCCGTGATCATCAGTAACCTTGCCTGATGGCATCTCATGGGACAGTGTGCTGGCAGGTATTCTACTGTATCTCCATGAAATTATTTGGTAGCACACGATGGTCCTTGAACTACTCCTCCTGCGAATCTTGGTAGGTGACATAGTTTGTTATTATAAGGATTGCGTAGAGATAACCCAGTTCCTGTTATTTGTCTTGTTTCTTGATCATTATTTATATTATTTTCAGTTACTGCTAGACATAGTGTGTCGTGTTCTATAATTCTGTAATTCATTCAAAACTTGACAAACTCGCGATAGCTTTTTACTGTTATTTAGATTTACTAACCATTTTCATTTTTAGACCTGTTCGTTCTTAACGACAGGTTTTTCACTTTCGTTAGACCCGTTTCACACGAGTCCGACATCGGATATCCGACGTCGGATATCCGGTTTATACAGCACGTTTCCGGCGTCCGACAAACGTGTGAAAGCTTTTATTTGATGTTACGTACCTCACGATCGGATATCCGATACCGGATGATCTTATCCTTCATATGTGAAAAGGCACTTAGCCCCGTTTCACGCGAAGCCGACATCGGACATCCGACGTCCGATATCCGGTTTATTCAGCACGTTTCTGGCGTCCGACTCTCCGACAAACATGTGAAAGCTTTCATTTTTAAATGTTACGTACCTCGCTATCGGATATCCGTAAACCGGATGATCTTATCCGGCATATATGAAAAGGCACTTAGGTTCTTTAAACTAGCACTTGTGCTGTTTACACCCTGGAGCCAGAGCCGAAGAGGCTCTACGATTTTGTAAAGATTTGTGGAGACAAAGGCAATCAATAGCAAGGTAAAAATGACTGTCCTTGCCATGCAAATGGAGAGTTATTAACTTTAGGATTGGCCATTGATGATATATACATTTTACAGTTATTATTATATGTATGGTGAGTGAATTTCCTGCTAAACTGCATTCAGCTATTGGTAATTGGTAGTATTTAGATATATCTTGAAATTGTATTGCTAATTCGTGTTTACTATGATTTAGTTCCTTGTGAAGATGAATTAGATCGTTTACAGGCGTAAAATATATCTAGCTAGTGCATCGTTCTTGTAAATCTTAATATTTACTTGGATAAGTCTAAGTTTGTTTTTAGACTTCCAAGTACTAGGTTGCGTTGTACCGTTTCTTCGGATATCATGTTGTTATTTATGTTGTCAGTATACTTTTCATAGTTTTGATTTTTTCTTCTGTACTTTTTAGTGCTCTGGCTGTCTCGTCCTGTGCTGTCTCCATGCTAATAGAGCCCCAGAATTTGCAATGAGTCCAAACCATCTGCGATGGAGTCCATGCGCTTCCTGTGTTCATTACTATCGAATTGAGTTTTTGCTGAGTTGCCACACCTCAACACCAATTGAGGCCGTCTGCAATGAAAGATAATGAAATGGCTCATTTTTGCTTGGAATGTTCCTTATGTTTAGTTATATTCCAACTTTTCATCAGATTATCTAATTCGTTGTCTACTGCTACTGATATTTACTAGTCTTTGCCAATTTTTCCATCTCCTGGGCATCTCTAGTTGAATGACGGGGAAGCATCTGTTTTATCCTGCCATGGATTGTTACATGTGAATGGGATGGATCCTTCGTAGGATATGGTATCTGGCAATAGTTTCCATGTTGCCCCTGCTGATATTTCCACCTCTTGGCTTCCACTGGGTTGCAGCCAATTAAAAAGAATCACAGGTACTAAAATGCGCATGCTTTCTCTATTCAGGCATATTTATGAAATTTGAAGGTCTTTGGTCACTGTTTTATTAATATAGTTTTTCTTAAGAGTTTCTGTTGTGTTTCATTTATAGTTAGTTTTTTCACTTAAAGTCCACTGCACTTAAAGTTTGCACTTGAACTTACTGATTTTTACTTTACAGATCATGTTTTAACATAAATCTCCTGTAGATTCGACTTGTAATACAGAAAAGGAAATTAGGTTTTGGAGAGATACAAAGACTGTCGAACTGAGTTCGCTAACGTATTTGTATCATAAAATCTGCTGAGCGTTGCATGCTTAAGGTTGATAATCACTCGCGTTGCCTCATCGCCTTGTTTATAGTTTGCCTTTAACGTTAATAAAATAATTTCTATGTCCAAGTTCCAACTTAGGACAGAGTAATATTTTAGTAATATATGTATTTTAGTAGTTCACAATATGAACGTAGCAATAATCACAAATTTTTTAGATTTCTTTTTTTAATTACAGTTACATCAAAATTACTCAGTCAACTTTGCTTTTATTTAAAAACTGTAATTTTATCTTGGCCTTTCTGAGCTCCGAGACCCAAATGTTAAACATTGCAGGTGGCATTTCAGAAAGGCCAGATGTATTTTAGGTATATCCAGAACAGAAATTATTGAGAGTACCGTTCAGTTGCCCAGAAACAAGGAGTAATATTAACATTTCTCTGAACTACTGCTGAGTTATTCCACAGCAAATCATTTATTAAATATTCAGGATATTTCATTTTTGAACACTGTTGACATTATAGTGCTTCCATATACGGGTTATATAAAATATAACAGTTCTCTATTAATAGTCGCAGTCTATACTCATATAGCATCTTGATATATATATATATATATATATCGAGTCAAAGCTACATTTCTCTCTTCAAATATATCATTACATCAATAAGTACACATTTTATTTGTTCTTTTCATTGCTGTTTCCGAATCATAAAAACATCAGACCTAAATATTTACTAAAATCTTTAAGCTGTGGAATTAAGATAATCGCGTTTGCCATCATCAGAATGCGTCCTTTAGCGTCTTCAAAACTAGTGTCGAGAACGAGGAACAAGATGAACCTGCGAATATCTCGGCGTCATTTATCACTGACAAAAGAACGGTGAAGTAATAATCAAGGTTAAAATGTCCCGACCCAAAACTGAATCTACAGGAAACATTCCGGGAGATTAGTCAGGCCCGACAGTTGGTAAACCTTTTAAAGCCTTAAAGCTCCTGGCACATTTTCGATATAGACAAGGTAAGCACAAGACTCCCTGATGAGTAATTTATAATTATTAAATATCATATGAACCAGATCGAGCTAATTCAAGTTTAAGACCTAAATATAGGGATGAGTTGACAGCTGGGTTCAAGACGAAAATGTATGAATAAGATTCATCTTCTTATATTGATTAATACATTTTCAACTGTTAATATATTCTAAACATAAATATGAAGCATTTTACCTTAAATCTGTTCTAAATATATCTTTATATCTGTAGATTAACACTGTCTCAAGTTTTCTATTTATCGAAGAGATCTATTTAAAATTTATATTATGAAACATGATAATCGAAAGTCCTTCCATTTAAAACGCGCTATTTAATTGTGACTAGCCATCATTTATAAAAGCTACTCAAAACCACAAGTCGAAGATGAAAATAACCATCAATTTTTTGCAAAGTATACTTAGCTTTGCACTTTGAAGCAGGCTCTTGTCGTAATTTTCAAATTAATATATTTTACCGTCAGTTTGCTTCTGATAATGTTTCAGTGGCTGCGATATTGACCGAAACCGAAACACCAAAAAGTCATCCCTAAATGACCCAAAATGAGACACATAATTGGCCATTCCTGTTTTATTATAAGGGAGAGAAGTGCTTTTTTATGTAGCTGTGAATATTAGCGTAAAAAAGATATTTATCATTTATTTTTGATTAAATGTTCTATACGTAGTGTCAGGGTGGGCACATTTAGGTCGAGCGAGATGAATGTGCAAAACTGAACGAGGTAGTTTAATATCAACAAAGTTTGAAAAATTTTAACCTTATTTTAATGATCCAATCGGTATTTAGCGGATAATTCTTGGTTTAATTAAAAGGCTAATATAATTTCAGGATCTCATTTCTAAGCTGTTTGCATGTTTACGTTCCCTATACCGTGTATGCAACCGGTTGCAGACACAGTCTACGAAAACATAATGCGCACCGAAGCACTCCGATCCCTATACCATGTGTGCAACTTGTGTGCATTATTATGACTTTGCATGGCCTTCCTCTCGCTTCGCTTGCTGCGGTGGCTCAATCAACAAGAACTAACCAAAACTAACCCAAAGCTAACCCAAGCTAACCCAAAATTAACTACTGTCTAGAGAGACAGTAGGCGCAATGATGGCTGATACTCAAAATAAATACCTGAGAGTAGATAATCGCTACCATCAAAAACTAACCGAAACTAACCCAAGGCATACGCAAAATGAAGAAAAAAAACTTTTTACAAAGATATATTAAAAAAATAACATAAACACCGATGGGAATCTAACCCGGGTCGCCGAAATAGAGGTCTAGCATCTTAACTACTGAACCACCAGGGCATTTGAATCGAATTTGCTGGACCCTAAAGACATGAGAGTTGCACACACAGTATAGAGATCGGAGTGATTCGGTGAGCATTACGTTTCCTAGACTGTATCTGCAACCGGTTGCACACACCATTTAGGTAACGTAAAGATGTAATTCGTTTCGATCTTTACAGTCTTGCTTTCAAAGCATTAAAACATGAATATTTGGAATTTCTTAGAATCGCTTACGTTAATAACAAACATATACAATTTAACTATTCACAATACACGAAATTTAATAATTCACAAAATGATAATCGCCAACGGTCATACATTTTCGTGCACGTGGTTTGCCCAGAAGTGGCCCTCCACTTCGCTGGGTCTATAGTGGCTCAGACATAAATCAAAACTAAGAAGTGAATAAGCATTATATTTTGTGTGGCATGAAAATGAACTGTTGATATTCTTAGATAGCGTGATTCATTCCTTAATATATTATTTTTAAAGTATAATATAAAGATTTCATGTTAATATATTATGCAAAGATCATTTAATGATAGTTAAGATAAAAGTTTGAGAATTACCACCCGAGTCGTAGGCGAGTTTTGTAATGCATTCGTGTGCCTTAAGAGCCATTAAATGTGAGTTGCATACACTACGACCAGTTATAATAATGAAGAATAAGTAATTTAGATTAAATATTAGTTCAAAGTGATCTAGACAGCCTATAATATGACAATTATTACCAAAGGTTGTATCTTAATTTTGACAGGTGTTGTTTTGTCTCTCCATTTTTATACTTATGATGATAGTCTTTATGCTATCTTATTAAATCGAGCTAATGAAATTAAGGATCTAGAGGCTACATATGAACACAATAATGTTGGAAGAAATTCACCAATTCAAAAAATATTACGTCTACACAACTCTAGGGTTGTTAATATAGATATATTAGGTACTTATTTTCTAAATATTATTAAAATCAAAATAAGGAAGTGGTTCTATCTATGTATCTATCGAATGATTCAGATTCAGTGTAATATTGTAACCTTTATTTAATTAAAAGTGATACCTGGAAAAATAGTATAGAAAAAAAAATGTATAATTTCTGAAATATCAGATGTTTGATGGCACTATAATTAGTGCACTAAACTTTGCTATTTTAAAAGGTCAATCTTTAATTTTAATATTGTTATGCGTTAATGACTAACACATAAATTGTTAATGAAAAATGACATGTTCAATTTAACATACCATCGAAAACCGCAATAGATCCATTAACCATTTAAAAATTAACAAAACAAAAAATACCTAATTTAAATAAAGCAATCAAAAGGACTAATATGACACTGCGTTTATTAGGATAGTTTATTACTAAAAATATTGAAATAAAAACAATTTTAATTTTGTTATCAATAACCTAATAGAAAGCAATTTCGATTATTTGGAAAATAGCTTCAGCACCGCCACCTTCGAAACAAAAACCTGCGTGATAATATTAGGTATTACTTAATACAAATAAGATATATTACAGTATAAGTTAGCAAAATTTGTAACGACCTTTTACACCGATATTTAAGGTGAGTTTTAGCCCATGTTCAAGCACACCATTCACTGAATCTGATAATGAACTTTAATTTGACATAATATAACATGCGATTGCCAAGAAAATGAGTAATACCCTAATGTGACATGAAAGGTAAACTACAGTTCACGACTTGGCAACACGGAAAGGCAAAACGCGTCTAAATAGGAAAATATTTAAGTTTAATGCATTATTGGCGAGCGACACTTTTAATACCGGAGTAGGCATCTGTTGCGTAGCTATATAGATCTGTGCTGTAATACTGCAAATCTTAGAAACAGATAACATACTTGATTGTTAATTAAAGTTAAGTTTCATTTAACTATTTGGTTTATTTGACATTCGCCGTATCTTGTCTTTTTAAATTTTTGTTCACTTGTCGTTCTGTCAAGAACAAATTTAAAAATGTTAGTAATGCATTTTATTTACACATCGATTAGACTGCAAAATAGGCCACACAAAAAAAATAATGGCATCATATATTAGACACTTCACACAGAAGAAATTCTATATTATTCTCCCATTAATTACGATTAAAATCTAGCAATTTTCATTCTCGTCTGGTTGGAGTTATCTTACCATCTGTTTTGAAATTGTCCATTTATTTCAATGTCTTCCCAAAAGAGTGAAAGGGATTACGCTTGTGCTTGCCCTATATAAAAGTGAACTGCATTTTTCCTTTTGGGACATGCTTATTGTTCAATATTTTTCTACTTGAATGCTTTTAAAGTTAATTGATCTCTTTCTTGGAGCAAGAGTACCTATTAACTACTAAGCTCCGTGTGTTTTGTTTAGTTTATTCTGGTATTTGGAAATGTTTCTTTCATTACCTACTTTTTTCATTTAAACCTTCTCCTACTAGTTTCCTTAACTTTTTTAGCCCTCCTGGAAGAAATAAAGTGGATTGGATCTATTGTAGGTCAACCATTTAAACAAGATACTTATAAGGCATTTCGGAATAGTTCACCTTTCTTTATCTTGTAATTACTGCCTAGTGAGAGCAGAGTACAAATAATATCGAGTTGACCCACTCGGCAAACATCGTTACCTGCAGCAGCGAGCAGTCTGTGGGGAGAGATTCAAAAAGTATTCGCTGATGAGCTTTCGTCAGTTATTATAAGACAACGCGATTCGAAAGTACACAATCTCAGGGCATTTGTACACTCTGTCCCTCGTAGCGGGACCTCGGTGGCCACCAGAGGCCACGAACCAAATTGATCCGGATTCGCCTCGTCGCCAAACGATATCGGCAAAATTGGAAATTTGACTCTAGTGAAACTACCGTATACTTATTTATACCGTGGTGAGAGCTAATTGCGACCATATACCATTATAAACTGCCATTCTATTTCGGTTCTAGTCTAATTTTTCATAATATTAATAATCCTTTGGGTGGCTGTCACATTACGGGAATCGATTTGTCATCTTTTCTAATTCTAATAAGGGCATTCTACGAAAGTTAGCCATTGAAATTGGCAGTGAAGGATTGGGTAGAACAGTTTTCTTGTGAAATACTCTTATGGTGATTCTGGGCATATAGTCGCTGGGACAGAATTTTTAAGTATGGAAAAAAAGTCTGCCTAACGGATAGTCCCTTTTAGAATTCATATGATCAAATTTGTTGACCGTTGCAAGTTAAGGCTCATTACCAGTTGCGTTATTCGCTCATATTGTCTATGTTACATAACATTTTTCAAGCATAAGGTCAAATTTAGAATTAGGCGATAATTATTTAGCAGTTTAAACATTTTAACAGCTCACAATACTATTTTTGTTGTCAATTTGTGATTCACAAATTATGCTTTTTAATGGGCAATCGCTCTAAACTATTCAGTAATTTTTTAATTAAAAAAATTGGCGTTGTCTTATACCCATCCTTAAAGATTATCCTGCAAATTACAATGAGTTAATAGATTCGGCCAGATTAATAAACTAAATTAGTAATAGGTGCCATAATTTTGTATATATACAGGTGAGCGAAAAATGTGTTAGTTATCGATAATTGGCAGAAAAAGTGTCAATTATGGGCCATTGACAAATATATTGCTAAAAAGCTATAAAGCACAGAAGATCGTCAATTACGAATAATTAACAGAAAAATTGTCAATTACATACCTATTAGTTTCAAGAAGTTAAAGAAAAATCAATAAGTAGGTATTCGTGGAACTTATCTGCAGGTAGAGAGTTGGTCTATCTACTTATAAAGAGCCATCAGAAAACAATTACTTAGTTACAACCAATTATGAAAATTGATGAAAAGTCGACTATAGACAATACCAAAGCGAAGATGCTGGCTAATTACCTTAAAGATATAAAACCATGTATTTTCGAGTACGAGGTTCTCATAAAGAAAGTATATGCAGACATAACACTGGTGACCCTTAAAGAAATGCCAGATAAAATAAAAAATTTCCAAAATCTCATAAGAGCCTCAGATTTTCATCTCACCTGAACAAAAATTCTCCAGTCAGTTAACTAAAAAATGTATTATAAATGTATTGCATTGTATAAATATGCGATTATTTCCATCGCATGAAAATCGAAGTTTAAATTCCCATTGCAACTGCTCGTCCAACTTTTGTGCTCTGACTTGAGATTTCATGTCATGAGCAACACATCCTTCAGCAGGTATAAAGTGGCATAAGTGATATTGCTTCTAAGCCTGGAAAACTACTTAATGAAATAAAATCTTATGAACCACTCTCATCGGAAAATTATCCCTCAAAAGGCTAAGAGGTAAAATCCCCACCATGAATTTGGGTTCAGGATTCACCTATTAACTGTAGATAAGGTATAGGGAATCACTAGTACTATAGAAAAAAAACGTTAGAAGGAAAACAAGAGCACTAAATGACATTTTTTGAGGTCGGTTAAGCAGTGGATAAGATTTGGCCCAAGGGGCTAATATATAAAATAAACCAAGTGCTATCTTAATAGCCTACAGAACTAGTTACATACAATTCTAACTATTTGATCGAATATTTGATGATAAGTATTTTCAACACAAACAGATAATTGTCTATTTACCTGCTATGCACCAGTGCATAGCATCAAAAGTGGAAATTACCATTTCCACTTTTGATGATGATGCGGGCGTTTTGTGCCTTGGGAAAACATGAAGAAGAAACCAAAACTCAAATCTAAAAAGCATGCAACCCGGTATGTAACTCGTCAGGCAAATGAAAAATTAAATTGAAAGATAAAAAGTCTACTCCTGTTAATTTTACAATAAGAAATATAAGACATTAATAATGCCAATGTTTAATATAAAACTGATGCAAATTATTAGGTAAGACTTTAGATTCAAAATTATGCTGAAAAAAAGAACACGTGCAAAACTCTTTATAAAATAAAGGAAAATATATGTTAGAAACAGGTATATTTATCGTGATCTTCTATGTCTGATGTTGGCAGCTAAACCAAATGCGTCGTGGGCGAACAAGAAGCAAGAGTACACAATGATATTAAAATCAGGTCATACCCACTTAAACCACCTTCTGTCGATCTCAAGACTTACCTAATAACTGGAAGAGTTGAATCTAGTATAATAATTAGACGAGTGGTTCATTTGGACAAAGTTATTTACTTTTTTCGTATCATTTTCAACGTTGTCATCTTACAAAGTAAACACCTTTGAAGATTCTTCTGCAATGAAAAAGTAACTCTGTTGGCACAGTTCGAGTTCAAGGATCATGATGTATTTAAGATATTCTAATATATGACCGTTTTAAAAACTTTTGCAACAAATATTAGATAATTTCCTGTATTCCTATCGAAAAGCTCAACAGAATGTTTTAGCGCCCGGCAACACTTTCGCCCACTGAGATCTGGGTAAAAAACAACAATACCGCACCATCGAACCATCTGTCTTGAAATTTCGAGATTTCGAACGGCGCGAGCGAATTTTACCGGAGCCGAATTAAAGGTTGCCGGAAACCCCGAACGAGCATAGAATTCTTATCAGGCAATTAGACGGTGAAACTCGCCGATAATAATTTGCCGAAAAACGTGGAGGTTATGCGTGCCGGAAAAATACGGTTTAGAAATGAAACGAAATGTGATTTAAATAGACTTAAGTACCAGATTTTTTTTTGGGCTATGTGATTTTTATTCCTATGCTTCACTCGAGTTTGAAACTAATTTTCTTTTGCTAACACTGCTTCCGTACTAACAATATCTTAAAAAAAAAACAAATTAATCATACAAGACATAATATATCGAGACACTATGGAGAAAATAAGGTTTCGCATGACGTTAATACGAATAAACTATTGGACAGTGACAATATATTACAAACCAGTGACTTATCTATGAATGATGACCATCTCAGCCAAAAGCCTCTTCGCAGAATCATGAGCACACGCTTTCACACTGCAGCAGATCAAAAAGCATTGGTGGTTATGGAATAATTTCTAAAAAATCGTTTTCCATAAGTCCCATTTTACTACAAAGCTGTGGCTCTTTTGCACCTATACCGTTACTAAGATGTGATAGATTGATGCGAAATATTAGCTTTCAAAGCACGGTCCCTATGAGCCATTTGTAATTCGATGAGTTGCTTAAAAATGTATTTTGTACCATTTGACGTTAGATGTGGGAAATCGCACCTACACCAAAATGAGAAAGTTTTCTATAGACGTCATTTCTGTATTACGTAGCGGTTAAGCTAAGTTTCAATATCGACAAAATTTACCTTGTATAAGATTAATGATATTGCCAATTTATTTTATCCAGTTTAGAGGTTTTAAATTTAACTCAAATTTTGTAACGATAATATTATGTATCTAATTAATAAACAGGATACGAGTTAAGGAAAAACCATATATGCTACGGATTACCGATAATATGAAGTTGTTAATAAAATTAAAAGATAAGGCTCATTGTAAATAATATTTAAAAACAGGACCGAGGCTCGGCTGAAATATTATCGAAATCATAGAAATTATACTAAAGATTCCATTGTTCGGGGAAAAAAATCATACTATAATTTGATATCTTCTAAGAGAGGAACAGATTTTTGGACAAATGCAAAAATTAAATTTGACTTATAATACATTCTCAGCAATACCTTCTGAATTCGTTGATGTTTTACAGCTTGATACCGGTGAACTAGTTCTTCGAGAACCTAGGGAATTCTGCTCTGCATGTTAATTTTGTCTAGTCTAATTTCACTCCTTGCTTGTATTTTTATCTTGATCATTCTTTGATTTCGCGATAGCCTTTCTGAAAATTGTTGTTGATCCCATTCTTCAGCATTATTGCTTCGGATCAACTTTCTTCCTTAGACATGTATGAATATCCTATTGTTGATCCGCCAATTTCCTCAAGAAAGTTATTTGTTCAAATCAATATTTTAAATATTTTGTGGCTTTGCAATTGGAGGGTCTTTTAAGTAGAAGCCTTTTTTTTCCTAGGCCTGTCCGACATTCATCCCCATATAGCACTGCAGCCTGTACAGGCTTATTGTGCTGAGCCTGTATGTTTTCATGACAGCCACTCCAATATTTGTGTGCCCTGTACGAGGCCGAACAGGTCTTTTACTGAGTGTTTGATTAGTATCTCTGGGTCTATATTTGCTGGCCCAAAGATGCTAAGTCTACTGCGCTCCAGTGCCTCGCAATTGATCAGGATGTGTCTGGCTGTTTTCGGTTCCTTATTGCATAGTCTGCAGTTAAGGTCTCCGATATACAGACCCATACTGTTCACGTGTACCTCTAGGGGTGCATGACCGGTGAAAAGACCGGTTATGATTCGTAACCGATCTCTGCTCATGAGCAGCAGTTTTTCGGTTCTTTTTTTGCAAGGTAGGCCAATAAATTCCTTTCCATGGTTTTGCCTGGGGATTTCTGCCCAGTGACGTCGATGTTCTTTTCGAACCCAGTTTTCGATGTTGCTCCGGGTAATACTTTTTGGTATTCCCAGAGCCCGTTCTGGACCAATTAGTTTTGTTTCTGATCCTCTACTGGCGAGTTCATCAGCTTTTTCATTGCCTTCGAGTTCATCAGCTTTTTCATTGCCAATTATTCTCTATGGTGCACCGAAGTATGGCGTATACCTCTGCTTGGAAAACAGAAGCATACATACCCAGTGCATAGTATTTTCTCTGACTTTGGCTAGCAGTGTAGACTCCTGATCCAGTACCAGTTTCAATTTTTGACCCGTCTGCGAACTAGGTTTGGTTCTGCCTTCTGATAGCTGTTGGTCCATTTTCCCATTCGGTTCTACTTGGAAAGTTCACCTCGAATGATCTGTTAAAACAGTATCGCCTTTGCATGTGGTTCGTTTTCATGTTTAAAACATCTCCCCCCACAAGATCAGCGATTGTCATGTGTCCCGTCCTTCTAGTAACGGTGATTGTTTGCTGCAGCCTATGTGCCCCCATCCAGGCCTCCCCCCTTATCACAAAGTGTAGAGTTAAGTGGTCTAGAAGGGTCTCCATGGCCGCAGCTGGAGTGGTCCGCATTGCCCCCATCATTCCTAGACAGGCAAGTCTTTGTACCTTGCCCAGTTGTGAAATCGCGCTTTTCTGATGTGTCTTGGACCACGACACCAGAGAGGCTAGGTTTTACCACCATTTTGTATGTCCAATACATCATGTCTGGTCTTAATCCCCATTGTTTCCCGTGTAAGCGTCTGGTAATCATGAGTGATGCCACCGCTTTTTGGTGATATTTTCCAGATGTCAGTTCCAGGTAAGTCTCGTTCAATGTTACCCTTAGATACTTTACCTCGTTAGAGATCTGTATGTATTGTCCTCTCAGGCTAAGGGGTCCTAGTTCCCCCACTTTGTGCCTTCGAGTAAAAGCTACGATGTTAGATTTGGTGGGACTAATATTTAAACCCTCCTGATCTACCCATCTTGTAGTCCGGTTCAGAGCAGTTTGCATCTGCTCTCTAACCGTTGAGTTAAATTTGGCTCGGGTGATGATGACTATGTTATCAGCATATCCCAGTGCACAGTGTCATCCATTCGCGAGCGTCCTGAGTAGGCTGTCCGCCACCAGGTTCCACAGGCGCGGAGAAAACACCCCGCCCTGCAGACACCGTCGTTGCCCCCGACCCATCAGCGCTTTGTCAGCGAAGGTTGCTTCTACCAACCTTCCCCTCAGCATGGAGTTAGTCCACCGACAGCAAGTGCCCTCAACTCCTCTTTGCCCGAGGGATCTGGTTATTAATTGAGTTGATGGAAGTGTTGTCAAACGCCCCCCACAGGAAGGCGGCCAGCATCACCTCCCTGTTTTCCAGTGTATCCTCCACCCTCTTGACCAGCTGGTGGTGTGCGGTTTCTGTTGACTTACCTGTCTGGTAGGCATACTGGTCAGGGTGCAGTGGGCTGTTTACCAATACATCGTCCCTAATATGCCTGTCCACAAGTTTTCAAGTGTCTTAAGTTCAAAGGACATAAGACTTATGGGTCTTAGGGACTTTGCCGCATCTTGCCCTGTTTTCTGTGTCTCCAGGCTTTTGGTATATATCCAAAAGCTAGGCTGCTTCTTAGAATGCTGCAGAGTATCCTGTACATTAGTTCAGTTCCTTCCTGTAATATTATAGGGTTAACACGTCCATTCCCGGGGATTTGTATGGTTCGAATGTGTTTATTGCTCACTCGATTTTCTGATAGTTAATCACTTTCTTCGAAGTCTGCCAGTCTTCGCTGGACCCCCTTCGAGGTTCGGGCTCAGTCCACCCCCCCTTGAGCATGATCTACTATCTGTGAACCGGAAAACTGAACCCTTCGGAGTTCCTTGGCCGTTTCCTCTCCCATATTGGTATATTCGCCATGATCATTCTTTAGCGAATTTATTGGCGTTTGGGGGCTTTTTGAGAGAATTCTTTGAAGTCTAGAACATTCTTGAGTGTTCTCTATCTCCTCACAGTACTTCCTCCACGACCTTTTCTTGGCTCCTCTCAGCTCTTTATTGAACCCAGTCACTGCAATTCTATATACCTCACACTGACCATTTCTTTTGGCTTTGTTGAAGTCTTCTCTGACCTGCTCTCTTAACTTCGCAAGTTCCTCGCTCCACCAGGGCACATTCCTAGTGGATTTCCTTGTTGTAAGAGGGCAATTGTCTTGGAAGGCAGTGATGATTGATTGAATTGCTCCACAACCATCTCTAAGTCTTCCGTGTTCCTTACCGACTTCCTGATTAGCGGAAGTCTGTGCTCTAGGTCGGCCGCTTATGCTTCCCAGTCCGTCTTCCGAGGATTTCGATCGGTAGTGGCGTTTTTTTCCGCTCTTATATTGAATCTGATGTATCTGTGATCCGAACAACTTACCTCATCACATACATGCCAGTGTGTAACGTAATTACTCAAATAGTTTGAGGCTGGTGTTACACCTATGACTTCCTTCCTAACAGTGTTAATAAAGGTAGGTTTGCTCCCTACATTAATTATGTCTAAGTTATTTGCCATAATATATTGTAGTAATGACTCACCTCTATTGTTGGTGTTGGTACTTCCTCAGATTGTGTGGGATGCGTTCGTATCGCAGCCGATGATCAGCTGGGTCCCATTTCGCCTATAGTGTCTCACCAGCTGTTCCACACTCCTGGTTGGTGTAGACTCAGGATCATTGTAGGGCAGGTAGGCCGATCCGATTATAATATCCCTTGGCCCGGTACCCTCAATGATCCTGATTTTGGCTGCCGTCAGATCCCTGGAACAAAAGAGAGTTAACGTATATTAACATTTTTTTTTAATTAGTGTACAGGTCCAAGGCACTCGCTGATCTACTATAAATCAGTGCCCACGGTTCCTATATCAGGGCAATTCCTGCATCCCTCATAGCAACTGTAAGGACTGCCGAGGCCGCCTTAGAGTGCTGGAGGTTGATCTGAACTACCCCGATCATTTTCAATCCCTGTGGTCCATATAGTTCCCACGAGTGAGGGGGAAGTAAATAGTCCACTCCTGCGGAGCCCCTTACACAGCAGTAAGGCTTACTACTCTGGGATTTTGCCCGGTTTCCCAGAGGCTCCGTTTGAGTTTTAGTAGAAGTCTAATTAAAATATTGTCTAGGGTTATTGTTCGTAGATTTTCGAAGTACAATTTCGATCAAGCACCAACTTCTCGTTTATATTTAACTGTGTGATGTAATGCAAGCCTCTTCTAACTCCGATCTAGCTACATTTTGTTGCTTATATTTCCGTTGTGGTCTCACTTTAACCCACTCTTGCAAGTTTCCGACATCGGCATCGTCTTGAAGGACGTCTTATATTCTATTCCATATTTTATATATTGTCTAGCGTTCCTACTTGCGGCTCTTCTAAGTAGAAGGTCGACCAAGCTTCACTATCTACTTTTACATTTCTGTGTTAGTCTTCAATAAATTTATCTTACACGTTATTTATTTTGAAAGTTATTGACGGTCGAACTTATCTGCAGAAACTTTGCGTCTTCTATTATATATTTTAAATATTATATGGCAATACTATTCAATGTTGTTCTTAGTATATATTCAATCTAGCCAAACTTTATCTTCTATGTTTCTATGCTGATCTAACTCTAAAGTTACGGTAGTCCTCTTCGGATTCTTCTTCAGGAACTTAGCATTTTCAATTCTAAATTTGAAATATAATCTTTAGTGCTGTTTTAGGTTCTCCTCAAGTGTAAGTACCATTTAGATTTATTTTCTCCTTCATACATCGCTGCTTAACTTCATCGTTCTTTTTGCAACATCTTACTGATTCTTCTAGGAGAACCATGTGCCCTTCATTCTTAATTTCGAACCTGTATATTTATGGTTGTTCTTTGTCTGTTCTGGAAGTTATAACGAATTTTATTGCTTAAATGAATCGTGCACTACTTTTACCGTTACCCTTCTCAAAATAGAACTTACCCTCCGTACATCCTCTTGTCTAGCTTAAACATAGCCTCTATTGGCCCAAGGAATAGGTGTGGCCTACTCGTTTTGAAAAATTTCAAAATTTTAATATAACTTAAGCTTGTAAGATGTTTTTCGCATATATACATAATTTTTATTATAAACTTGATAAGAAAAAGTCTAGACATTAGAAATATTTAAAGCTGTCCAACAGTAAAACTTTATAAAGGTCAAGTTACATGGTCAACCTTGTGGTTAGCTTTCATTCCCGGAAAGAAGATTCTAATAAGAGTAAATGAAAAATTTTATGGAATTAACTTATTTTTCGATATTTTGTATATGGTTTATATTCTAGAAAAGATCTTCGTTCATAGCGTCAAACAGTTAAATAGTATATTATTTTATATGGAGGAAAAGTGATACTTTTCATGGCGCGCTCGTGTTTAACAGCCGAACGGAGTGAGGCTGGTAATAGAGAGCAAGCCATGAAAAGTAACTTTTCCTGCAAATAAAATATGCTGTTTTTTCTTCAAATGTCGACAAATTAATGCAAAAACATCTCTTTTTAATAGTAATAATATCTAATTATTATTAAAGATAAATGGGTTCGCAAGGCGGCTTAGACCACGGTCGTAGGTGGCCTTGCTTAGACCGGTGTCGATGAATATAATGTAACATAAAGCTGTCAGTGGACACTGTCAACAATAATTATTTTTTTGCGTCTCCGATTGCGTTTTAATTCCGTATTGATGAGCAGTTATTGAGTAAGTTCGATTAAATAGTAACCAATTTGTTCCTAAATTAGTGATTTTTGGAATTGCAGTCACAAATTGAGTGATAAATACAAATTGTAGTTTAATAAATCTTGAGTTGTTGACGCTTATTTTATTGTTTGTTTGTATTGTATCTATGTTGCTATGGTAACACTTTTACCTCCGCCGGCGGAAAAGTGAAAAGTAAAGCTCCGGCGGAGGAAAAACGAAACTTCACGGCCGCCTATACAGTCGAGTAAGGACGGATTTACTGACGTTTGAAGAAAAAATATATTATTCGGTTTCACGGATGTAACATACTTTCCTACTCGTACGTTTAAAATGCAATGCAATGCAAAAACCCAGTATTAAAAAGCATCATAAATTTCAGGGCGCGGAAGGGTCCTTAAAGTATAAGCAATGGAAGTCTTTTTTCGTTAGGGCAAGTAAGATAAATGTTTGCAAATAATATTTTGGAAAGGATACATGGCCTGATTTCAAGATATGACTTTTTCCAAAATAAGATGTCGTTTGATAAGATACTAAGACAACTTGTACGCATCTCTATTATCTCCAGAGTTATGGAGCGTTTTATATTTTTAATGCCAGTAAATTGATTTTCCTATTAAAAATGAGAATTATAAAATATTTTTTATATATTATATTTGTAATACATTTTTAATTAATACACTTTTTGTATTATTTATTATTATATTAGAATAAAACATTGATTTTCGCTTATTTTAAACTGGATGGTTTGCTTTTAATCGCGTTTTCGATTCTAGAAGTTGGAGATATATTATTTTGTATAAAATTTCCTACGTGGTTTTTCAGTAGATTTTGAAATATATCAAATTAAAAAATCTTTCACTAAAGATGCTCTAAATGTAACTATCTAGGTTTGAAACGAAACACCTGCTTTTTAATTCTTATCGCAGGTAATATCAAGGTTGGTCATAATTCTTCAGTTGCAGTGAACTGATAAATGATAATATAATATATTCTATAAATGAGAGATATAAAATTGTAAAATTTAAATGTGAGAGAGGCTGAAAGACAAATATGAACAAAGTATTGAAAGGGTACAAAGGAATCCATCATTAAATATCCTAATAAAAAAAAATAGAAGAACAGAAGAAAGAATAGTTTTAGAAAGCGGAAAAAGAAGAAGAGAAAGAAGTGAAAAAAGAAACTTAGTAAGTTTGTTATATTTCAAGGAGAAGTCAGAAATCTCAGTTTTTCTTCGATATGGAAGAAAAAATCAAATATCGACTTATGAAATAGTTGGAAGAATGTATGTTAAGAAAAATAAAATAAAACATTCATGTGTGCCGTTCACACGCGGTAGAAGTGAAAACTTCATAAAACTAAATCAAGCGGTTACTCATCCAAGTACTAATCCTGGCCGACGTTGCTTAACTTCAGTGATCGGACGGGAACTTCTTTTTATTTTTTACTCTTGACAAATATGTAACATACAACTGTTACACGATTTCTATCTCATTCTCTCGCAGGCTACATTCCATAGAGATATCTTTTTATTGGTTCATTTTCTCGTTGTCGTTTCATCGAGTCTCAAATTACTCGGCACCCGGCTAACGGCGCTAAAGAAGTTTTTATTTCAAAAGCATATAAAATTATGACAGTTCAAGAGCATGGCGCTATTCAAATACAAGATATGCTTTTGTCAAAAGAATTAACGATAGAATGTGGCAAGATTCCAACGTATTTCACACAATCGTTTGGACACAAGAAGCAACTTTCTCAACTGCGGAAATGTGCAATAGACGAAATGTTTAAGTTTAGTCGGATGGAAAAAAAAAGAGATTGCTATTCAGGAACGTAATTGAATTAAAGTTTGGTGTGGTATATTATAAAATAAAATTCTAAGACCATTGTTTTTACGGGGACGGGGAATGCTATATTATTTTTTCAAATTCGAAGGTATTCTCGACGAATTGCCACTCGAAGAATATCGATGTATTGTATATGACAGCAGGACGGTGTGCCTACATATAATATGTGTGAATAGTAAGCTTCGCAATACTTTTTAGTTCATCAGTATACCGAGTGGACCTGGATATATTACACCTTTAGATACTTTCCTTGCCATGTACGGCAATTGCAATGAGGATACAGAATAAATACAGAAAGTAAGTAACTTTCCTTTGCATTTATTATTTACCCTCATGACAATTGCCATACATGGCAACGAATGTTAGCATGAAATATAAAATCTAAATTAAAATTATGCTGAAAGTATTATAAACATCCTTAAATAGACAGATAAGATTATATAAAAAGTTACACGGTGGACAGGTTGAAAATTTGTTTTTTCTACAGCCGCGCGCAAGATAACTAAATACTAAATTCAAATGAAATCGCAAAATCGACGAATGCCGTGGATCCATATTTTGCGCTCTAGCGCGAACATGGAAAATGAAATTCTCACTTTTTCCGTCTAGTGTGCTGAATGGTCATGGAAACCGAAGATAAATAAATAACAGTCGTGCGTTTGTTACAGTTTGTTGCTGGCACTCATGTTCTAAATATGCCCGAAGCCCGAACATAATATGTCAAAACTGACAGTCATTTGCAAATTTCAGAACAATTATAGGGAAAAATGTGCATTTGATTTTAAAAAATGCGGCTGTAGAAAAAGTGCTGTGTGTTTTTCGAGCGCAAAGTAAGATTGCCGCTTTCGAAAGATTACTGTAACATTCTTTCTCAAGCGGAAATCCGTTACTTTGCGCTCTAAATACACAAATAACTATTGATACTTATTCGGCAATGACAGCGGATTACTTTGATATTGTTCATAACTTGACTCGCTATTGCATTCAAATACTAATAACTAAAAAAATCAACATTTATTATTTAATAGAATAATCACTTTGCAAACAATATTATATTTTAATAATTTAAATTTACTGTGACTAAAGTATTATTTTCAACCCATTAACTTTGACTTACCTATGATGGAAATTAAATAAGGCAAATGCTAATTTATTTCCAACCTTGATAGCTACGGTTTAAAATATATTTATGCAAATCTAATTTTAATTTAAGATTTTTCAAATACGATTGAAAAACTACTTATTTTATGTTATAAAAAAATGTGTTGTAAACATAAATAATCGATGCTTTATACATATTTTTATAGCAGATGCTCAATTGCTTTACTTATAAGATAGTATATGAAAAAATTACCAAAACTTTCATATTTCACACTTTTTGCACCTTTAAAAATAAAAAACTTATAAGGGTACATTTTCCTATTTCCATCTTTAAAAGTTGTCAATGCGAAGTCACAAAATAGACGATATTTCAAATTTAATTTTATCAATGAATATGTCCAAAGTAAACGGGAACTTTTCCTTGAAAAACATGTCAAGTTATTTCTGGTTTCCAATATAAAAGGTCGCTTGTTGAGATGCTCAGAAAACTTCAATAACTTTTATGTACAGAGTTCTTGATATATGGATAGGCCCCAGGAATTTTTAATGCAAATCATATATTCCAAAACATAATTAGGAAATTATAATGGATTCTAGGATGATCTTGTCAAAATATTTTAC
>MU190537.1:0-15272 GCA_016904865.1 Pissodes strobi
ACACAATAAATTATACAATTTATACAATTCAGAGCAGCGAACAGCCCAACCCATTTAAAGTGCAAAGTTACTTATCCAAAAAGTCATTTAGTGAATAAAATTCATTATCTATTAGAAACCTCTTCAAATCATGCCGAAACGATTCCCTACTCTGAATGGCTTTAATGTCATTAGGCAAAGCATTATACACCTTAATGCAGCTCAATAGAGGACTCTTATGAAATAGAGATGTTCGGTGAACAGGAATAACCAAATCACTTCTACCCCTAGTATTGACATTATTAGAGACGTCGCTATTCTTAACAAACATAGTAAAATTAGACCTAGCAAACATAGCGCAACTATATACAAACAAAGATGGTACGGTCATGATATTTAAATATTTAAATTTGCCCCTACAAGAATCAATTCAATTCAATTCAATTCAAAAATGCTTTATTGTAAAGAATTACATGATTCTGTTGACAAAGCTGATTAAGCTAATTAATCTATTTTCAATATACAATTTAATAATAGGTACATACTAACAAACTTGTCCCAAATCAAAAAACTAGTATGTTCAAAAAACCTACAGTCCATACTTAGCACTAAACATTAAAAAATACTGAAATAACCTATAATATAATATAATACAACACAACATAAAAAAAAACGATTAAAATTGAGTGACTCGTTACAAAGTGTCACTATAAAATTCACCTAACGTATAATACACCTTGCCAAGCAATAATCTTTTCAGCAATCTTCTAAAATGCTGTAGGGTATCGGAACATCTGATCTGTATTGGAAGATGATTAAACATTTTCCGGCTTTCATAAATTAATGATTTTTTTACCAGTGATGTTGTTGGAACCGGTAAGGGTAAGTCATGTGCCTTCCGCGTTATCCGCTTGCCAGGCGGTCCCCTGATCGTATTCTGGTGTTTATAAATAAGTGAGGTGGATTCCAGGATAAACAGAGAAGTAAGAGATAAAATATTCTGAGATCTGAAGTGAGGCCTACACGATTCTCTCTGACTAACGTTTACGATCGAGCGAACGGCCTTTTTCTGCAGAATGAATAAAATATTAACATACTGCTGCGCGCTAACACCCCAAAATGGAATACCGTATCTAAGGTGAGACTCAAAAACAGCAAAATAGACCGTCCGTGCTACAACCGGGCCGAGCTCCCTACTAGCAATCTTAACTGCGAAGCAACCAGAAGAGAGCTTCTTACTCAATTCCAGAATATGATCAATAAAGCGAAGTTCACCATCAACAAACAACCCCAGGAATTTCGTGCTTGGCAGATCTTGAAGAGGATGAGTATCCAGTTGTAACCCCTGCATGTTGCATTTAAAACCTATTACGTTGGTTTTACTTATATTGAATGATAGCCGATTAGCACTGCACCAGTTCTTAATCACTAATAAATCCTTGGCAATATGTGCCCTGAGCTGGTCTAAGTTTTTATTATGCCATACAACAGAGGTATCATCAGCGAAAAGAGTAAACCCGCCTGCAATCTTAACATTTACAATGTCGTTCATATACAGCAGGAAAAGTATAGGTCCCAAAACAGATCCCTGTGGAACCCCACACTGAACTTCCATGGACGATGAACGGCCACCAGAAACAACCACTGACTGGCTGCGGCCCCCAAGATACGAGCCAAACCATGCCAGAGACGCGCCCCTGAAACCGTAATGTTCCAGCTTTGACAGCAGTATTCCATGATCCACGCAATCAAAAGCTTTGGTAAGATCACAGAACACCGCTGCCACAGCCTCCCCCCCGTTCATACAACTATACACCCTTTCCAGGAAACTAAAAATAGCATCATGCGTACCTTTCGCCTGTTGAAAACCGAATTGGCTATTTGTTATCAGGTTATTTGCCCTCAGGTAAGTCCACACTCTCCTCTTCACAATTTTCTCAAATATTTTTGATAATGTACACAACAACGAAATAGGTCGATAGTTTGACGGATCGTTGACGGCGCCGCCCTTGTGCAAAGGGATAACAAGAGCTGATTTCAAACATGAGGGGAAAACTCCCCGAGTCCACGAGCAATTTATTGCCGCAGCCAAGGCACCAAGAGCACAGTCGGGCAAATAGTATAATACTTTCGCAGAAATGCCGTCTTCTCCACAAGACTTTTTATTCTTTATATCTGCTAGAGCCTCCTTAACTTCTAATGCAATTGTAGGGAAGAAGAAGAAGAACGAACTAGAAGGTGACAGATGTCCCAAATATGAGAGGGGATCGACATCAGATGAAAGAGTTTGTGTTATATTACCCGCAATATTACAAAAGAATTGATTCAAAATGCCGGGGTCAATGTCAACAGTATGACTAGATTTACTTGCTTTATTACGCAAGTCATTAATAACAGACCAACTTTCCTTTTGCCTATTTGAGGACTCAATAATTCTACTATTGAAATATTGATGTTTTGCTATCTTAACAGTATTTCGATATATACTACGATACCTATTACAGTGAGATATAAAGATTGGATTATCAGAGAACTTTTTAATATAATTGAGACTAAGCAAATTGCCCGCAGATATCTTCAAGCCCCCAGTAATCCAGGGTTTACGTTTTTTTGATTTTGGTCTAATTAGCCGCAGCGGAAATACCCGATTGAAGATGTCCACTAGAATCGAATGAAAGGCGGCAAATGGCTCTGGGGATCTCTGAATGCCCATCCAATTTACAGTGCGACATAACTGGTGAAATCTTTCAAAATTGGCATTATTAAAAATTCTGCCGTGATACCGTCTCCTGGTTTCCCTGATTCCAGGGACAACCATGGAACAAACTACTGCTTCATGATCAGACAGACCCGAATTCACAACTGATCATGACACTTCATCAAAGTTTGAGCACACATAGTCAATAATAGTGGCCGAAGTTTTACTTATACGCGTAGGCTTGTCAACGTGCATCATAAGACCATTCCTACATTCCTAACATAATTCGAACTATCCTCTTCTGAGTTACAAATACTCTACGTGCATTCTCAACTGTGGCACAGTGCCAAAACATAATACTGTATGAAATTACAGATTGAACCCCAGCCATATAGAATATTCTCACAATATTTAAACTTACCTGGTGACGCAAGAAAGGAATGGCGTATGCTGCCTTACTGATCTTACTTACAACATTATCAACCTGTTGCGTCCATTGAAGATTCTCATCTAAAGTTACGCCTAGAAATTTGACAGACTGTGTTTGCTCTATGGTCTTACCATTAACGGAAACATATAGAGACTCATTCTTGTTATCTCGAAAAACAATTAAAGAAGTTTTGGCGGTATTTAAAATAAGCTTATTGGCTGTACACCATTCTAACACGTTTTCTGCAATCTCAATGGATTTTTTTGACAACAAATTCCTGTCGGCCGACGCCACTATGCATGATGTGTCATCTGCAAATTGGTACAAGGAAGAAATGTTAATCCCTTTATTAAGGTCGTTGGCAAATATTAAAAACAAAATTGGGCCCAATATGGAGCCCTGTGGAACACCTTTTCTTATCTTGATAGCTTCAGAGAACACTGACCGCTGACCGGAGCCGAAACAAACCGTCATCATTCTATTTGTCAGGTATGATCTTAAAAAATCGTTAGTTGAACCGCGAACACCATAGTACTCTAACTTGCGCAATAATATATCATGATCAATCAAGTCAAATGCTTTACTTAGATCAAAATATAAACCCGAAACCATCATACCCCTATCTACCTGTTCCAATTTGTAGTTAAAAGACTGGAATATGGCAGTAATAGTTGAGCGGTTTGGTAAAAAGCCATGCTGCCCAACGTAAAATAAGTTGTTTTTTACAAAGTAATCCAGCAGCCTAACATAGAATACCCTTTCAAAGATTTTTGAGAAAACCGGCAAAATAGACACCGGCCGATAATTTGAAATATCATGGTGGCTTCCTTTTTTATAAATTAGCACAACCTTAGCCAGCTTCAACTTACTTGGGAAAAAACCTCGCTCAAAGCATTCATTAATAATATCAGCTAAGGGAACGCTAATAGTTTCAGACACTGCTTTCACGACACAGATAGGCACCCCATCTACACCTGTCGAGTGCTTCATCGGTAATAACTTAATGATCTGATTAACCTCTGCAGAGTTAGTGGGCAGGAGAAAAAATGAGTACAAAACCGGCTGCATGCCGTTACCAAAAACAGAGCGATCCAAACCATCGGAAAGATTACCAAGATCAAACTGCCGCAAGAACAGACCCGCCAACACATTAGCGTCCGTAACTAAGGTCTGACCCTGCAAAAGCTGGACTGGAACATTTTTTTTGTTATTATTTTGAATATTATTAAGAAGACGCCACGTTGATCTAGTCACATTACTAGAAGTTGATATTATACTATTGTTAAAACCCTGTTTAAATTGCCTAGTATACGTTTTGAAAACTGTTCGTTCATTCTTGTAATGAATCAAAATTTGCTCATCATTCGTTTTTCTGTACAGAGCATGCATGTCACGAAGATTCAAGGACCATTGTCTAATTTCGTCTGTTATCCATTTCTTTCCAGTGCTGGTCTTAATGGTAGTTTTTTTAAGTGGTAAAAAAATGTCAAAATAATAACTGAAGATATTGAAGAAATTATTGTATTTTTCATCACAGTCATGCGCTGACCCCACCTCGGCCCAATCTTCACCTCCGATTGCATTCCTAAAACCATTAATGTTTTGTTCATCAAAATGTCTACGCCAACATGTTGGCTTTTCTGCTCCTACGTTCTTATTTTTAAAATTTAGTACCAGCGCAAAATGATCAGAAATATCTGTTTTTATGATATTACCAGTATACTCCCTATCATCCAGAGTAGAAAAAACATTATCCAATTGACTGCTACTCATGCTTGTTACCCTAGTCATACCAGAAATATTCGACCTTAAATTATATGTCAAAAACAACTCGCAAACATTTATTGCATCCCTATCAGGCACATCAAATCTTACATTAAAGTCACCACACACATACATAACTTTACCCCTACCAAACATCTTATCCAGCAGGCAACCCATTACATCCAAAAAAAATAGACACATTACCACATGACATTACCATAGACAGAAATCACAATACAAGCATCATCATCCAACGTGACCTGTCCACAGCAGAATTCACACTCCATAGGTACAGGTTTTACATCCGTATTAAGGGCTTTAACATTTAATTCGGATTTGGTATAAATAGATGTACCTCCACCCCTAATTGCATTTCTACAAAAACTACTTACTAGAGTATAATTATTCAATCTACACATCTCTATTTCAACATCATTGAGCCAGTGCTCATTCAAACAAAATATTTTTGGTTCAATCTCATCCAATAATATATCTAGGTCGTTAATTTTATTTCTAATACTTCTAACATTAAAAGTCAACACTTTAGCATCCGTTAGACAAGGCTCAATGAGCCACCTCGTCGGTCCAGAACCTGGTCTGGGCTTAAGTAAAAGGCAAATCTCTCAGGAACTAAATAACTGGGCCTGGAACAAGACAAAGCACAATTGGAGAGGAAAAGAAGGATGCAGACAAGCCAAGGAAATGATTCTAAATCCTGACGGATCCAGAGCAAGGCGACTGCTAAAAAAGAGCCGAGAGGACATCAGGAACTTGGTAGGTATTCTGACTGGGCATGGAAGCCTAAACAGACATCTGCACCTTATCGGCGTGAGGGACAGCCCACTCTGCCTGAACTGCGGGACAGGGGAGGAGTCCTCATACCACTATATAGGAATTTGTGATAGGTGGAGTCGCCTAAGGAGGAAGATACTGGGAGCACCAACACTTGCTCGGGAAGATCTAAAGGATCTGGACTGGGAGGACGTCCTCACCTTTATCAAGGTGACGGGCCGTTTCAGTGCGGGCCGGGTGTTGGAAGTAGCCAGGTAGGGGAGGGCGGATCGGGGATGGTGAAAAGGGACTTATAGGCCTACTTACCGGGCTTCGGCCCCCCCCCCACCCTTACTACTACTACTACTACTACTACTAGCATCCGTTAGCTTGTCTCTTGAGGAGACTGAACTGCTTCTAAAAAATTAGGTCTTACATTAGTACAGCCAATGGGCAAAACTGTTATCAACTGATTGTCTTGCTCCTCTAGAGACTCGCTCCGTGCGCCAACATTAGCCTGGATAGAAACACCATCACATGTAACAGAAGAGTCATTACCGGAGTCGCTATTATCACTGGGATGAGATACCATATTATTTCCCAGGTCTTCTATTTGTGCGTCTGTCAATATACTCTTCAGAACTATACTATTAAAACTATTACCCAATTGATTCAATACGTAATTACTTAAAACACTACACATAGAGAATGTATTGTGTCGAAAATATATACCCTGTTTATAATTTTCAACAATCCTAATGGATGTATTGTTTCTTTTGTTGAAGGTGCAAATATAATCATAAATTTTTGAACAAACAGAATTGAACGAATAATGCTTGATAGCCACAATGCAATTAGTAAATTTAGCAACAGCGAAAAGTGACTTTAAATCTGAAACTCTTTTTATAATTATTGATCTAAGGCTAATGAGATAACAACACAATCAGAATTCGAATAATGTTTAGCATAATCAAAAATTTTATCTGATAATGTTTTTAAATCAACATACGGTTGTGTAACTCCCAATATACTGTAGTCTTTCATTATCACGTTTTTTCGTAAACAAATGGCCCAGTCTCTGCAGCTCTGATCACCAAATAATAAAAGCTTCTTACTTCTTAGGAAATCGCCAACGTTCAAGTCAGATGACTTCATACTTAATTGTCCTCTATGCAAAACTGGGCTGGAAGGATCAGGGTCCGCTATTGTGTATTTAATAATTTTTAGCTCTTCCAACTGTTTTTTCAAGCTATTAATCTCAATGTGATAGGATTGATTCTCAGCTTCTAAAGTTCTAATTGAAGAAATCATGCCTCTACTGAAGTCATTCAGTTCGGTCAGCTCTGCTTTAAGATTATTGATTTCTTCAGATTGAGCAATAATTTTATCTTCCAAAGATTTTTTTTGTTCACACAATTCACATACTTCTTGACGTAATCTAACAACCTCCCCACGCTTTGAATTTAATGAATCTATCATCTTTTTTTCAGATTCGAAAACTTCCTCCTCAAATTTTTGCGTCCTACGACGTTGCTTCTTATACAACGTGTCCCTATTCTCTATTTCTCTCTTAAGGCCTTCTATTTCTATATGGAGACCTGAAATAAGATAATTTTTTTCGGCCACAACGCTTTCAAACTCTTCCTCCTTTAAGATGCATTGCCTTTTTAAATTGAGATGGGTCTCCTGAATTTTCTCTATTTCGGAAACAATGGGCTGCAGTCGAGTATCTGAATCCAGTTTTAAATTGCGACATTTTCTTGAGCAGAATATCTTGAAATCACCCAGCCTTGTATGTTCCTTGAAGTCTCTAGCGAGACAACTAGGGTGAAACGTATCAAAGCAAACAATACAAACAAAAAGCTTATGTGCTTTGTTCGCACAGCATCTAAATTTGAACTTTTCCTCCATCTTAACATAGAAAGCAAAAAACAATAAATAACTTATAGCCGTTCATGCATGGTTCAGTTTATTGTAAATAAAGGGGATTCCACAAAATCACAACAATAATTTAAAATCCACAAAAAATTGGTCATTCCCACAGTATAAACATCTGGTAGATAAGAAATATTTATTGCTGATAAAGGCAAAAACGAACTATTTTTTTTCCTTTCTGTGAAATATTTATGTAGAAGGAAGTCTCAACAATTTTCACTTTTGTGTCGTTTCACTAGTCCACTTCATAAAACCAATATGCATACTGGAAGGATCACAGTTTTCCCAACAAATGGACACCAAATGCACAATAAAAGTATCAAAAATAATCCACAAAAACAGTAAAACACGAGAGCGACGTTAACATTACACATTAAACCATTACACATTCTGTGTGTCATTCTTATTCCCTATAGAGGATATCACTTCTTTTAGTTCATCCAAACAGGTGGGATTAAAATAAAATGAGTTAGATATAGAAAACCTAGACATATAACTAAGAGTGTTGACCACCAGAAGAATGCTCTCAGTAAGTTTATTTGGTATAGTACAGAAAAAGACAATCAATGTGTGTGGTGATAGCTGTTTATCACCCACTGTTTCAAAAGCTCTATTTTTTTTTGTAAATTCATTCATTATCGACCAGCTTTCTTTTTGTTTATTACTCGCTTTTTGAATGCGGTTTCTATAATAGTTATGTTTTGCTAGCTTCATCAACATTCTATAAAGTTTCCTGTATTTATTGAAATAATTATAGAAATTAGAATTGACAGTATATTTTCTAATGAGATGCAATGAACGTAAGTTAGCTGCCGACGTTTTCAGTCCCCCAATCAGCAAGGGCTTTCTTGTCTTTTCCCTATTTTTTTATTTTTAACAGGAAAGGCATTATTAAATATGTTGACCAAGGTCACATAGAATGACTTAATAAGGTCCCGGGACCCCCAGACGCCATTCCAGCAAGCCGAACAACTCAGCTGGTAAAACCCATCATAATTTCTGCCACTAAAAATTCTACCAAATCTACAGCGATAGTCGGATCGCAGACCACCGACAGAGACATCACACACAACAGCATCATGATCAGACAAGGCGGCGTTAACAACAGAACAATTAACATTCTTAACATTTATATTCCAACATACATAATCAATCGACGTTGAAGAGTACCGCGAGACGCGCGTGGAGTTTTTTACATGCATTGTCAGGTTATGCGATTCCAACAAATTCTTTAATCTTAGAATAGAAATTCTTAAAGTTTATGTTAAAATCGCCAGCCAAGATAATATTTACCGAAACATATATCTTAGAAAGCAGAAGCTTAATCAAAAATTGATTTGCATCTGAAGAAGGATATGTGTATATGCAGATTATATACAAATTCAATTGCTTGGAAAGAATCGCTGAAAACTCGAAAGTACCTTCCTCCAAAAGATCATCAAATTGATCAGTAGACTTAAATGAATTCCCCACAAAAATGCTGCCACTATGAACTGATCTAGATCTACAAAATGCTGATAGGGCTACATATCCCTGAACATACACCAATTCATTCTGCTTTAACCAATGCACAGTCAGTAATACCATACTAGGATACTCACAGTTCTCCAAAAACACAAACAATTCATCAGTCTTATTTCATAACGATTGAATATTAAGCAACAATAATTTTATGTTTGTACTGCAATTAAATACTAATTTTCTATTACTAGAGGAACAGCTAAAAAATTTGCCTTCACAGCAGGATCATCTGAGTTAAGTAATCCATTGGTAACCTGAGCGGACCCATGAATGTCTGTGTCAGTGGTCGCAATCGAGCCAGAGTCCACTTCACCATGAGATGAAAAGTCTTCAATATGAGTAATATATACGGGGTGCATTTTTACGTTCCCTATACCGTATGTGCAACCGGTTGCAGACACAGTCTAGGAAACGTAATGCGCACCGAAGCACTCCGATCCCTATACCGTGTGTGCAACTTGTGCGCATTATTATGGCTTTGCATGGCCCTCCGCTCGCTACGGGGGCTCAATCAACAAGAACTAACCCAAGGCTAACCCAAACTAACCCAAAATTAAGAAAAAAAAGTTTCCTAGACAGTAGGTGCAATAGTGGGTGACTGATACTCAAAATAAATACATGAGAGTAGATAATCGCTACGGGGACGCAACAATCAAAACTAATCCAAAGTATACCCAAAATGAAGAAAAAAACTTTTTACAAACATGATATTAAAAAATAAGAAAAACCGACGGGAATCGAACCCGGGTCGCCGAACTAGCGGTCTAGCATCTTAACTACTGAACCACAAGAGCATTTGAAACGAATTTGCTGGACCCTAAAGACATGACAGTTGGCACACATGGAATAGGGATCGGAGTGCTTCGGTGCGCATTACGTTTCCTAGACTCTGTCTGCAACAGGTTGCACACACGGTATAGGAAACGTAAAAATGCATACGGGGAGATGCTGAATTATAACATCTGCGCTCAGAGCACAGGGCAACGTATCATCCTCGGTTTTTGGGAATTGTTCTCCAATTCCAATGGATCCTGCATTATACAAGCTTACAGTCAATAAAGAGAGAATATCAATCTGTCTTAAGTTACCTACTAAATTCTTACTATTAAAATTCTCCAAACCATCATACATCATTTTTGAGAGCTTGAAGAGGCCTCACCTGTTTAAATATCTACTATTCTCCTCGAAATCCCCAAAAGCAAACCTTGATGCTGTCTCAATGCAACCAACATGCGCAGAAAAGAATCTGATACCTATTAGTAACAATTTTAAGAATTTTTTCGTTTACATATTCTGTAATATCTCGGCTTGGATCAGACAGAAAATCATTAACATGTAGTACATATAAATAAACTTAGTTCCACATTACTCATGTAATCTGCATGGGCTTTATTCAATTCAATTCAATTTATTAGTCTATAAAGATCGTAAAATATGACATACACTTAAAATAATTAAAAATCTAAACTAACAATAATGGCATCGTAGAGATGAAACTAAAAAGAACACTCATTTGCACAGGTACCAAACAAATAACTTGCACATAGAAGTAACATTTACAGAGGCAACATAGATATAACAATTAATTTACATTACATTTCTTCTCTTAAATCTAGTTAACAGTTTTTCTTTAGATTTTATCATTTTAATGATTTTACCATTATACCATACAGGAAAGACCCTATTAACTTGCGTTGTCATCAGTGGCGGCTCGTGGGTCTATAAAGTGGGAGGGTGCAGAGGTAGAAGGGAGGCCAATGCCCGCTGCAGGCGCCGCCGGAGGCTAATCCGCCGAAGGGGGAAAACTTTCGGGGTGCCACGCCCAATTTTCGCCCAAAAGTCGTTAAAAAAAAACATAAAGGTCGTGGGGTCCCTTGTGACCAATATGTTTATATTTTAGAATAAAAAGAATTTAGGAAAAACGAATAAAAAACATAAACATGACGATAAATGTTATTTACATTAAATCAAACCAGTTTTTCCATAGATAGGTATAAAGGTTTCAATTAAAAATTATAATTATGTAATTGTAATAAGCATATAGTTATTTCGTTTTTAAATATAAATATATAAAATATTTTAATAGTTTCCTACTAAATTTTTAATAATTAACAACAAACACGACCAACAGAATTAACAGCATCCTTCCCCGCTTGACCGTCTGTTATTAATTATATAGGTAAGTCCGAAAAACGCAAACGTAAATCGAACCGAATATGGAACTACTTGATTGACCCAAAATACCCAAATAAAGTGCAGTCTTTATTCTTTACCGCCCGTCGGCCAGCATCGACAATTTGTCCAATAGGAAGCCGACAACCTGTCTAAAAATAGCATGTGTAGCATGAATACCCAAAATATTATTAATTTGTTGATCTATTTTTGAGATATTACCACGTTAATGAATTCCTCATAATTTAGAGGTCTGATGTTTTTAAAAATATATACCACCAAAGAATATTAGCATATAATATTCTTTGATACCACTGATGAATTCATTTTAACAAAATAATTTACCGTAACTTTCTATTAAACAAACACTAAACAAAAATAAAATGGTTCAAAGTATATATTCGGAATTACCTACTTTAGTTTAGCATCGTCACTATATTATTTCCCTAATCGCAAAATGTCTATCGAAACTCTAGTCAAAACAAACCCGACAAGTGGTAAAATTCACAGATCAAAGGAAAGCCGTCAAGCGGACGCAATAAGAATGTGCACGAATCAGCCATTCCAGGCGGCGGTGAAACCAGCCGTTGCCATAGCAACCTCGTAAACAAAATAAAATACAACGTGCTCTATGGGGATCTGTGACGTAATATCAGGACGCGTGAACCTGTGCGAATGTTAGTAAATTGCTCTAGTACTTTAGTAGATAATTAGATAATGGTAATGCTAAATATGCTGAAAAATGTACAAATAATTATTAATATTATTTTTGGCATAATAGGAATAGGTGTCTAATATTTTATGATTTTTTTTATGGAATTTTTGGGGGCACGTGGTCCTGTGCCCCACGGCAGGGGCCGCCACTGGTTGTCATTGGAACACACTTCACAAAAATTTTATTATCAATTTGATATAATGTTTGTTACAGATTCGTTAACATCAATGCAACAATAGAGGCTGTTCCAATTTGTTGTTTTAAAAGACTAATCTCTATAGATAAAACAGGGTGATGTTGATCCACAGGCAACAATGGGTTATCGTCAATTTTTACAATAGGGTCTTGTAAATGGGGACTCACTACAGCTAAATCTAACATAGCATCAAATATACTTCATACAGTATTGATTTGTATAAACCTTGTAAATGGAAAAAAAATATTAAAATAGGCACACTACGAACATTAGGTACAAGATCACGAAGATTAAAATCACATAAAATTAAATATATATAGTCTAAAAGCTTTGCTTAAATACAATGATAAATCGTTGGTAAAAATTTACATCACAACCAGGTACAAAATAAACACATACAACATTTAGGAATTTTCTTTGGTCTATACTTATTTTAACACATATGGCTTCAAGATCATTGTCAAATACTGGGTTAGACATTTGGTATCACCTACTTTCAACAATCTGCTACAAGAATAAGAAACTATTTATTGAAATTAAAATTATGATAAATAACAAAATTAATATGTGCCATTTATGTTTTGAAAACAACTTTAAGTGACTTCCTTGATTATCTATACATTTGTGTAATCTGTATGTAAGATTTTGCATAACTTGTTCCAACATTTCTGCTCCAATATTATTTAATTCGTCCGTAATACGAATTTTAAGTTCTTGGAAGTTATTGGGACGCCTTTCATAAACATTTTGCTTCAAATAGCCCCAGAGGAAAAAATCAGGAGCCGTCAAATCGGGGGAATTAGCTGGTCATGTTATGTCATCAAATTTTGATATCAAGGGACCGGAGAACATTTCTTGCAACAAAATTCGCGTTTGCTGTACCGTATGTGCCGTGGCTTCACCTTGTTGAGACCAAATATGATTTTGTCTCAGTCTTCGCAATTCGGGCCGTAAAAATGTCTGTAACATGTTCATGTAACGTTCGGAGTTTATTGTAGTAGTTTCGTTATTCTCTTCAAAAAACAATGGCCCTGTGATACCAAACATTGAAACACCACACCACACGTTGACTTTTTCATCATGGGGGGTTTTTCATGAAGCTGTTGTGGATTTCCGTCGAACCAGTATCGA
Source organism: Pissodes strobi (assembly GCA_016904865.1). Lineage (NCBI taxonomy): Eukaryota > Metazoa > Arthropoda > Insecta > Coleoptera > Curculionidae > Pissodes > Pissodes strobi. Next base: position 13,313 of record MU190537.1, read on the forward strand.
TAATTTTGCTTATTCACATATCCGCTTATGGAAGTGTGCTTCGTCGGACATCATCAAGGAGTTTAATTGGTTTTCATCATTTTCTAAGGGGGCTGCACGTGTAAACGTGATTTTTTTCCAATTGTAAATGAGATCATTTATTGTATTAATTTTTCAATATAAACAAAAATTACAAGTTGACTTATTTCTAATTAGTTCCTAACGAACATTGCTTAGCGATGGACATTACTGTGATTGGTTGCAGCCCGTGGATAATGGATTATTATTCAATGAGCGTGAATAATGCAAATGTTATTTAATCGCAAACGAAGCTTTAATAAGCAAATTATTTAACAGTCGTAAAAAATGTTAATCAATAATAAATTAATGTATACAGTGCAGCTGCTAAATTGTAGTAATTACTTATTCACATCATTTATGTTTTAGAAATGTTTCGAGTGTGGAACACATAATCCTCAATGGGTTTCGGTAACCTATGGCATATGGATCTGTCTCGAATGTTCAGGGAAACATAGGGGTTTAGGGGTCCACTTATCCTTCGTTAGATCAGTCACTATGGATAAATGGAAAGATATCGAACTAGAAAAAATGAAGGTAAGGCTATTTCTATATAATGTTTAGAAATTCTGAATGATTTGCATTGACACTAGAACATTGTTTTTTCCTATAAAGTTAAAAAAAATTAAAAACATTTGATATTTCCAAACCTGAGGTACTTATTAAATCCAGGTTTGGCTCTAGAAATGAACACAATCTTAACCTGGTGCGTGTGTCGCTAACCATGATCATCGATCATCGCTAAACCAAACTAACATGGTTAGTTAAGCATATGTCGATGTCTAACATTAAGTTTTGATATTGAGTCAGAAAACTGCGACTTAATTTCACAACACCAAAATCATATCATTATTATAATAAAACTCGCTAGTAGTTCTGCTTTTCGAATTTGTGAAGTCCTAAAATTGTCCGGGGTTAACGGTAAAAGAATTTTCTGTGAAATTTAAAAAACTTCAATTGACAATCACTTGCAAATTAACTTTAGTTTGAAGTTGAAGAAATTCAAGATTGGTTATCGTTGAAAAACCTATGGTTTTAGCGAATATGTTTCATGTTCAAAAATTGATCTAATAATTTTAGAGAATAACGGACGATATGAAATGTAATTTAGTTTAATCATAACTTGTAGATGGAAATAGAACTGGTTGCTTTCTTTTCTTTGGAAAGTAACCAGTAGAAAGTATGGATTATTAAAATATAAATCGATTGTCGTTTCTAAAAAATAATTGATTATTTTTGATTAATCGATTCATTTTATAAAAGTAGAGCATTGCGTTTGATGAAAATATATCCTCGTTAACTAATTTAGCAGTTTTAGCATTATAAAACACCAGTGGCGTAGCTAGAAATGTGGGCGCCGGGGGGCAGGCCTATCCGCTGGCGCCTAAAACAAACCTATATTTTGTGTATATACGCAAATTAATCAAAAAATAATACATCATAATATTAAACGTATATTTTTGAAGGGAAACATCTTAACGCGCGCCGGGAGTAAAATTTGAAGGTCGCGATCCCGACACACAGCGGGCGAGCTGGCAGGGAATGGAAAACGGTCACGGACGTTATTGTGATATCTTTGTTAGTTTACAAGATAAAAATACGGGATTTGCTCTATTACCTTGTCAAGACACAAGCGAAACTTTTATGAAGAATAGTTTTTTTTCATTTAGGCCTTCCCTTTTTGTTAATTGAGTGATACCTATATTTAAAAAAAACTTCGTTTTAACCAAATCCGTTAAGATATGTATAAGGCTAGGGCGTTTAATTATTGTGATATCTTTGTTAGTTTACAAGATAAAAATATGGGGTTTGCACTATTACCTTGTCAAGACAAGCGAAACTTTTATGAAGAATAGTTTTTTTTTCATTTAGGCCTTCCCTCTTTGTTAATTGAGTGATACCT
>MU190537.1:15282-33774 GCA_016904865.1 Pissodes strobi
TATTGTGATATCTTTGTTAGTTTACAAGATAAAAATATGGGGTTTGCTCTATTACCTTGTCAAGACATAAGCGAAACTTTCATGGAGAATAGTTTTTTTTTTCATTTAGGCCTTTTCTTTTTGTTAATTGAGTGATATATTAAAAAAAAAAAAAACTACTTTTTAACCAAATCCCAGGCTAGGGCGTTTAAGTTTAAGAAGTTTCACTTCTGATATGCGCACATAGTGCACACGCTTTTTTTATTTACAGGAATATGAATATAAAATATATAAACGGCAACCAATCAACAGGTACATACATATTTAAATATAAACGTAAACTAAACATCTGCAACCTTAATTAATTAATTAAACATTGGAGTCTTTCTTCGATTTTAAATCGACGTAAATTGATCGATTATTTGATCAAAATTAATTTTTGGACAAATTCATTTTCTATGCTTAGTATTGCTAGGCTATTTAGACTTGTCTGGGTTATGATACCTCCTAAATACGAAACTCTAAAAAACTTTTTACGACCGAAATTTTCGGAATTTTTGTCTGCGTAAGGCGGCATGCGACTTCAAGCATGCCGCCTTACGCAGCGTTTTTACAAATTTGCATGTACTAAATTCCGCCGCGCCGGGATGCATATTTACACATCCTAGCATACGACGGCACCAGGGTGCTGAAATCGGTTAAGTTTTGTAAGCGTTTGTAGCGCTACAAAAGCTATCGCGCCATGTCTTCGCGATGCAATCAATTTGCGGCAAGAGCCCTCGTGGTCGAGAGGTCTAGATGGTCAGGTCTCAACTCGGCGGCCTGGGTTCGAACCCCGTTGCTTTTTTTATATTTTTAGGATAAGTTCCTAAACAGTTTTTTTCTTGATTTTGGGTATGTCTTGGGTTAGCACCTGGTTAGTTTCCTTTTCTTGAGCCCCCGTAGCGAGCGAAGCGAGCGGAGGGCCATGCGAAAAGTGAAATATTATATAACAGCGTGTTCCAGGTGCCCAAATCAGTGAGCTTTTGCAGCGCTACAAACGCTTACAAAACCTAACCGATTTCAGCACCCTGGTGCCATTCTATGTGAGGATGTGTAAATATGCCGCCGGGATATATCTTTTTATTCCACATATAATAAATAATAAATACCTGACACAAAATGTATTGGTTGGGTAAAAAAGTTTAATACATATTTTGGTCTTTGATCTTTGATTGCATTATAATTTAATTAATTTAAAAACTCAGTTAAGCTCATAAGCATTGTTGGCATTAGCATATTTATAAATTCGGAGCGGCGCCTAATTTCTCTTGGCGCGTGGGGCCTTGCCCCCCCTGGCCCACCCGGTAGCTACACCACTGTAAAACACCATTTATCTTTAACGTAGTATTAAACAAATTACAAGATTCGTTAAACCAATTGCAATAATTTTCACCTACATCCTACTCACATGCGATGAAACCAGTAAAAACAATTACGGAACAGAATTTATGCACTAGATAAATAATACACTAAAGATAATATATCGGGATGAGGTATATGCTGGTTTGGAGAGCGTAGATCCCAAAATGGGTGAAGGGCACGATGTCATTCCATCTTCCCTCGCCAGGGCTAGTGCCACCGAATTTTCTACTCGTTTAGTTCTACTTTATAACCAGTCTCTGTCTTCTGTTTTTTTCCAAATATATGGAATATAATATAATTTCCATATTTAAAAACGGGAATAATAACTTGGTAACAAATTATCATCCAATAAGTAAGTTTGTGTGTTTGCAAAATTACTCGAAAACCTAATATATAATTATATTTACAATCTGGTTAAAAGGCAAATCATTTTGGAACAACATGGATTTTTGGCAAACAGATCCTTGAAATCTAACCCTTTTGCTTACGTTGAGTTCCTTAAATCGAATCTCGATAATAGAGTGCAAGTGGATGCCATTTACGCCGACTTTAGTAAAGCCTTTGATAATATAAACAATTCAATTATGCTTAATAAACTCAAGCTGGTCGGTGTAATTGGAATGCTACTAAACTGGATTAAGTCATATCTTCATGATCGTAAATTCAGTGTTTTAATTAATGGAGTTTCTTCTAACACAGTTTCTATAACCTCCGGTGTCCCTCAGGGGTCACACCTAGGTGTTGATTTATTTAACACACACACACCGCTCGTCAGGATCTCCCTTTGGTGTGTGTGCCACTACCATAAAAAAAACATATACATTGTTTTAAATACTAAATTTTTTTATTATACGCCGATGGTTTAAAAATATATAGACAAATTTTATCACCTAGGGATTGCGATGTAATGCAGGAAGATTTACATAGATTTCAAGACTAGTGCAGGGATAATAGCCTATTTATTATTATTGAAAGTGCTGTGTGTTATCTTTTACCAGAAAAGGTCAATGGAATGATAGATATGAGTGTAATTTTTGATGAAAAATTAGGCTTCGATAAACACATAGATAAAATGGTCTCAGATTGCTTTAAAATGCTGGGCTTCATTAATAGACAATCTAAAATATCTAAAAACACGAAATCGTACCTATCTATCTATTACTCACTTATACACAGCAAAATTAGCTTTGCTTCTGTAATTTCAATATATTATCATTGGAAAATAGAAGGATTCTCTCTGACGATATTTCTCTATAAAATGGTTACACATAAAATAAATGAAGAGTAAAGGCTGTGTGCATGTATGCATGTACGAACCATAGTAATGAAATAATCTTTGTATATCCAGAAAATATGATCTTGGATGAACACGAAAAGTATGGCGCTAAATATAGTGGATGCCTTTGCTCGGTATTTCGGTTCCATATATGCCAACAACAACCAGAATGTAACGCAAAATAATGTAAATATTTCTAAAGGTTTTGGTTTCGTAGAAATTACAGAGACCGCCAATTAAAAAGTTAAAAGTATGCAAGTCAGTAGCAACTGATAATGTACCTTCTTATATAATTAAAGGATGTGTTGACTGTTCTGTAAGGCCTTTAAGACATATTTTTAATATTTGCTTAAGACTGGGATGTACCCCACAAAGTGGAAAGAAAGCAAAGTAATACCTATTTTCAAGTCTGGCGATAGAAATGATATTGGTAACTATAGGTCTGTTAGCATAGTTTCAGCTTATTCCAAAATATTTGAATTGATTGTTTGTGATAGAATATATAGTTCAAATTCAAATTCAAAATACAAATTATTTATTGGTGCGACATACAAAAATATTTACACAAGTCAAAAATCCAATAGTCCTAAAAATATTTAAGATATTTAAAATAAAAGATTTAAAATAAAAGACATTTAGAAATAAGTAAGCACAATTTAAATATTAAAATATGTATATATAAGACAACATTATTAAAATTCCTAGGAATTACAGATACGTTTAAAGTATATGACACAATTTTACACAAGACAAACATGTACAGATCCGAAAGTCAGTCATCGGGCCACTTCCCAGAAATAAAGTCAAAGACCGAGTAAAATGCACTGCTGAGGAGAAAAAGTTTAACTTTAGCTCTGAAGGAAGCCATGGGAAGTTCCTTTATAGAGTTTGGAGTTTTATTAAAAAAGTGAATACCCAAGTGTCCTGGGCAATCCTGACAGCGTTTTAACCTCCAGTTATTTAGTATAAGGTTCTGCTTGTTACGTGTGTCATGGCTGTGAACAGAGTCGCACACTGGGTAAAAAAGGCATTTTCCGGAAAAAATTCTTTAAGTATCTAAAAATGCTTCATAATTTTGGTTTTGGTTATTTTTCATATTTGTTATAGAAATGGTAACAAAACTTTATCCCAGGGGCGTCGATTTACGGGCCTTACCAGGGGCAGGAGGAATGCAAACCTTTTTAGAAGAAGCGTATAAATGATAATATTCTGCATATACAGGGTGTTTCAAAAAAGCCTACACAAACTTCTAGGGCTCAGCTAAAAATAAGTTCAGTTTGCTTAATAAACTTATATCGAAAAGTGACTCCTAAGGGGGCTACAGCCCCCTAAATGGGCTTTCCTGAAGATGATTTTTCCGCAATATCTTTGAAACGGTGTTGAATAAATTAACGAAATTTGGTATACTCTCATAAAATATAAAGTGTTAACAGGATTTTGTTTCAAATTAAAAAAAATAATAATTCAGGGACGTAACGTATGGGGGGCTTCAATATAAATTTTGCCTCAACTTTTCCGTTATTGTGATTTTTTTACCTTTCAGCCCCTAAGTCGAAAGTACTATTATTTTTACATAAAAAAGGTACTCTTGTCTTGTTATGATATGACGCACCGTTTTCGAGATAATTCAATATTAATGTTAAATAGTCAGTGTCTCGATAATTTTTTCGAAGTAGGTGATCTCTGAAAATCAGAAATTCAACATAACTATCAGATTGTATGTTCCAAGAGGTGAAAAAAATATCATAGTTATATGCCAAAAAATCCTTTATTTCCAGCATACCGGGTGTTAAAAATATATGACATGCACACCCTGTATGTAGAATCACCGCCAACTAAGCTTTATCCACAAATATCCGCAGATGATTTTTGCTTTATTACTTTGGCCAAAGTACATACTAAAAAAATAAATTGATAAGAAGATGTGGGTACATGTGGCTAGTAGTTAAATTACTTAAAATGTATAAAATGTTACAAAAATTTACTTTGTGTTTAGATTTTCAAGTTTTAAGGTTTAAAATCGTTACATAAAAATTAAATAAATTAATATTTGTAAGTAGTAAAGTCCCTGCTTGTTTAGTAAAAAAGTTGAAACTAAGCAAGTTATTTGATGTAGCAAAAGCTGATAGGATAAAATTGGTATAATTTTCTATCTTGTTTAAAAATTTGGTATCAAATTGATTTAAAAAATATATTTCGATGTCATCCGGCATAAAATTTGGGCATACGAGTTAAAACTAACTAAAACAGTTATCTAAGAAGAGAAACAGAAAAAGAATTAGATTATATAATGAAAAAGAAAAATGTACATTTTTTCCTCCCACAACCCACTGTGAGTCGTGCCGCGTATACTGGTTAATGTTTGTCCTAATGTGGCATAGAGTTTCAAGAATGAAAACCGATGGCATGGTTAGTATTCTAAGCCGTCTGAATGCCTCCTTGCAGTCATCCCTATAGTCCAGGCCATCTATGATTCGCACTGCCCTTCTTTGGAGACCGAAGACCCTCTCTGCCCCCGCAGCATGTCCCCAAGCAGTTATAGCATAGGACAGGTGCGATGGAAGAGAGAGAAATAGGCCTGCCGGAGGACACCGGTAGAAACACACTCATTTAGGTTGCGTAACACGTAGATGTTTTTACTTAATTTTTTTGCAAGCTGTTCTGTGTGAGAATCCCAGAGTAGCCTACAGTCCAGATTAACGCTAAGAAATTTTGCAGACGTTACCAGGTCACTCGGTATTTCGCGAGTTGAGAATACCATGGACTGAGTTTTATCTACATTGAGAAAAAGTAGATTAGAGCTAAACCAAGCCTCGGCCCTTTCCTGTGCCTCCCGTGACCTTGCCCTGACCTCCATCAAGCTCCCGTGATTATTGACAATGGTGGTGTCATCCGCAAATAGAACGTAGCTCGATGTAGGGTCAAACGCAGGTAGATCATTAATATAAAGTAAAAATAGGAGCGGTCCAAGGACCGATCCCTGTGGTACACCCACAGTCACGGTACCCTCCACTGACTCAACCTCATGAACTTTAACCCTCTGAGTTCTGCCATCAAAGATAACTTGCTACTAGAGACAGGGCCGATGCATGAAATCCATATCTCGCCAGTTTACCGAAAAGCAGATCATGGGAGACACAGTCAAATGCCTTACTTAGGTCGCAGAACAGTGCTGTTGTATATGTGGAATTATCAAAGGCATCACGGATATTTGAAACAAGGTCCAAAATAGCCAAAGAAGTGTTAAGGCCCTTCCTAAAGCCAAACTGACTATTAGTAATAAGGTTATAGGTTTCGCAAAAGTGTACTATTCTAGCCGCCATACATTTCTCAAATATCTTGGAGAAGATTGGCAAGAGTGATATTGGTCTGTAATTTGATACATGCACCGATTCCCCTTTTTTAAAAATTGGCGTAACCACTGCCTTTTTTAGAGCGTCTGGAAAGATTGAATCCCCCCTGCACAAGTTAATTAATTTCGTTAGTGGACTCAATATTAAGTTTTTAATAGATTTTATTAAAGAAACATCAAGACCATAGGGATTCCTGCTTTTTTTATTTTTTAAGGAGTTTACAACATCACGTACCTCATTCAACGTCACTCTAGCAAGGCTGAAGGCCGGATGTGCATACTGGGGAATGTTCAGAACTGGGTCGAGGTCGAATGCTGGTGGGTCCACCCTACTTTGCAAATCATGTGCAATACCTATAAAGAATTGATTGAATTCGTCTGGCGAAATATTAATATTAATTTCCCTGTCATTCTTTATGTTACCACGGTGTTCGTTAACTATGCTCCACATACACTGCATGGGGTTAGAAGAATTTCGTATAAGGTTATCGTTTGCAGCTTTTTTTGCTTCTTTTAGGGCTGCTCTATATTGGTTTCTGTAAGTATTTTTAAGATTCTTAGTGTGGGGAGTTGGATAATTGCTATGTAAGTCACTTAATAAGTTAAGGTGGTCGCGCATGTGCCTAAGATTATCGTTGAACCAGTTAATGGTTCGATTTTGATCATTTCGCTTTAAGTAAGTTTTTTCTGGAAAACATTCAAAAAAAGCATTTGATACCTTCTCAATGAAAACAGAAAATTTCACATTTGTATCTAGCAGTCGGTCATTAACAAAACCCCAATCAATCTGCTGAACACAGTCAAAGAATTGTAACCTGCCAGTCTGAGTTAATGGCCTAAAAGTTATTTTTGTATTTTTTAAGCAGGTTTTTTGTGTATTAATTGGTATTTCAATAATTTGCCCTAAATGATCTGAAATAGATGTTTCAATCTGTGACACATTGCAATTTAAATGGTTAAAATTTATAAATATGTTATCAAGACAATTTCTGTGCCGAGTAGGATCAGTTATCATCTGTCTGAATCCATATGAATTTAAAAGACAGCACAACTCAATGCACTCCCTACCATCAGTGCCAAAATGAACGTTAAAGTCCCCAGTTATTATCGTTTTGTTATGACAGCCAATCACACTCAAAGCAGCGTCAAGCAACCTCAAAAAGTCATCAAAGCTACCAGATGGGGGTCTGTACAAATTTAAAATATAAGTTTTAAAGTTTTTTATAAAAACTGAGCAAATCTCAACAGTTTTCTCCACAGCTAGCGCACTCACCTCAGTCAGGGTCAGATATTCCAAACAAGGATCCAGAAAGATTGCGGAGCCCCCACCTCGAGTACCTTCTCTACAGAACGCTGCAGCCTTGACATACTTTGCAATATGTATTAGTTCAACTTCCTCCCAGCCGAGCCAGTGCACTAAGACAAACAATGTTAGCCGATTGATCCTCTAAGACCCCCTCAAGCAAGTTTACCTTGCCTCGTAGGGACTGTATATTAATATGAAGAAGTTTGAGAATGCTAGAGATTATTGTACCCTGGGCCCCACGTTGGTTTTCTGTGAGTGCCGTCGTTGCAGGTTCCGAAAATGGTTAATAAGTACACCTGTTGGCCAAATATCGGTTGACATTATTGCATCCTTCTTATCAGCAGGCACCCCTAGGTTGAAGGAGCTTTTACTTGGTCCTTCCTTGTATTCATCTTTTCACAGGTACATCCTTTTGAAAGATTAAGATTTTCAAGATATATCAGTATATCGTCTGATTTGGTTTTAGGGTCCAGACCTGAAATGAAAGTCCATGCTTGTCTTGCGGTGGCAGCAGCAAGACCTTTAATATTTTCTCCAGTACCTTGTCTTGGTTCGGGTCTGGTGATTTTTATTTGAGAGTTTGTTTTGAATTGTCGTTTTCTATTATTGACCAAGATCCAATCTTCTGAATCTTCATTTTGGAGGTTATCTTGATTTTCTTCATCATTTGGATTTAGATTGGGGTTAACCTTCAGAGCATTGTTTTCTTCCTTTTTGTCAGATGGCTTTTGCTGCATTTTAGCAACAGAATCTGGTTCTTCTTCTTTATTGTTTTTAGGCGTATCCTTATCAACATGGTCATTTGGCAACTTTTGTAAATTTGGATCATCGACCGCGACCGCAGTGTCATCTGGCGGGCGTTGGCGTCCGTCATGTCTATTTGGGAATTTATTGGACTTGCCCTTCTTAATGTTTTCATTATGCTTGGCTTGTTTTGCATCTTTGATATTGGCGGGATTTGCATCTTTTTTGCTCTGGATTTCACTTTCCCTCTCGATGATGGTGATTTTCTCCTTCAAAAGGCTAATATTTTCTTCAAGTATTACATTTTTACTCTTTAGTTCGTCAACTAACGCATGTAGGAGACTGATTTCGTTTTTATTAGCTTCAGTTGTTGAGGTTAGGGTGTCCTCATGGACCGCACACACTAATCGGGTTTTATCTACGATTTTGACTCTATTTTCCCAATCTCTAACAGCGCACGATTTATGGTACACTTTTCCACATATTATGCAAACAAGAACACTTGTATATTTAGATTTACAACAAGTTAATTTAATTTTTTCGTCAGATGTACTAATTCGCGTAACTTCATTCGCCGCCATCTTGAATCAACCAGAAGTGAAGTTAAACATAAGATCTCAGATCATCAACATGGATTTTAGCCCCAGAGCTCAATTGTAACTAATTTAATAAATTTTACTCAGTTTATTCAGGAATCGTTTAAAGAAGGGTATCAGGTTGACGTAATTTTTACAGATCTAGAAAAAGCTTTTGACAGAGTTCAGTTTGGCGAAAGAATTACCGCTCTCAGCAATTTTGGTATAGATTCTAATATAATTGTATTATTGTCATCATATTTACAAAATAGAACTCTATTTGTTGAACTTAAAGGCTTTAGATCTCAAACTTATATGCCCACGTCCGGAGTACCACAGGGTTCGAATCTCGGTTCACTTCTATTCCTTTTGGTAATAAATAACATAGACCAGAATCTTAAGTAAAGGCCACATTTTTGCTGATGACTACAAAATCTTCCATTTGTGCAGTTGTGCGTTGGTGCGATGAACACGATTTAAATATGAATATAAATAAATGTGTTGTGTCATTTACGTATAAAATGCGAAAAATTTATTTTAACTATACTATAAATGATATGCCCCTGAAAAGAACTGAATTGCATAAGGATCTGGGTGTTTATTTTGATGCAAAATTAAACTTCAATGAACATATTGAGAAAATAGTTACCAGTGCCATCAAAATTTTGGGTTTTGTTGTTAGAAGTGCAAACATTTTAAAAACCATTAGTAGTTAGTAAGCTTCAATATGCATGTATTGTTTGGGATCCACAATATACCAACAAGATAGTGAGTAGAGTCAGTTCAGAGAAGAGTTTTGAAATTCTTATATTATAAAACATTTTCCAACAATTGCGTATTGAAGCTGGCGTAATTTTTCTTTATAAATTGATAAATGGTTACATTGATAGTAAGGAGTTTTTAGAAAGAATCCCTTTTAGAGTTGGTCAGGCAAATACGAGATGTACAGATTTGTTATTTATGTATGCACCTAGAACTAATCTTTATAAAAATTCTCCATTGATAAGGCTGTGTAATAATTTTAATAGGTATTATAGTAATATTGATATATTGTGTATTTCAGTTGAAGTGTTTAAAAAACATATGAAAGGAGAAATAGATATGAGGATATGTTCCTAGTTTGTAGGCTTAGTTTTTAGTTTGTAAAAGTTGTTGATACAAGAATAAATAAATAAATAAGTAAATAAATATCATGCAAAATTTAATCCAAAAGGACTTCTATAAAGAGCGTAACAGAGCGCTTTCGGCCGGAGCCATCATCAGTGTTACTTGTCAGTGGAAAAAAGGACATATCCATGGAGACAAACGAACAACACAAATCGATAATGGTCACAATTAAATTTCACACACTGTACGTCATATTTTTGAGAAAATGGTTCACATGGACATGATGGTGCTTCCAGGATCAAAATATTCCGGAAGTAAACTCCCCGGCCATTCGGATCTCCGGGCGCTGGGTGGCCCTGGGAGCCCTTCATTCCGCAGTTCACAGACAGCAAAGATACCGAACCAATTTAGAATAGATTTCTGCAACATAAGAGGCCTAAATACAAACATAAATTCGGTACACCAACATCTACAAGCAAATAGACCACACATATTAGCCCTTACAGAAACACAAGTATGTTCTACAACAACAGTGAACTATCTCTATCCTGGTTACGACTTACATACCCGATTTAGATATAAGTTCGGAATATGCCTTTTTGTCCGAAGCGACCTTTCATGTCACCGCGAGGAAACACTCGAACCGAACAACCTTGACGTCATGTGGCTCAAGTTCACCGCCAAGGGATTAACCAAGTTTATATGTTGTTTCTATCGCCCTCCGAGCGATAGAGCCTACCAAAGCTTTTTCTCAACACTAGCTACCACTTTTGACTCAATACAGGTCGATCACCCCAGTTCAGAAATAATCGTTCTGGGAGACTTCAATGCCCACAACACCAACTGGCTCAAACATCACAACAAGACCGACAACGAAGGTAGAGAACCTGAAACATTTGCTATCAGCTGCGGGCTTACTCAACTTGTAGACGAACCGACTCGAATCTCAGAGAGGGGCGAATTCGCCGCCCTCCTGGATCTTTTTCTAACCACCAATCCTGACCAGTACACAGTTACAGTTGGTCCGCCATTAGGTACTTCCGACCACAAACTTATTACAACGGTTTGTGAATTGCCACTAATACTGAAGGATCCACCATTGCCTCGCAAAATCTGGCATTACAATTCTGCAAACTGGGACGATCTAAGGCAGTTCTACCTAGATTTTCCTTGGCGCGACGTCTGCTTTGCCACTGACGACCCGTTAGACTGCTGCGAAGAGATCATGCAAGTAATCTCCTCAGGAATGGAAGCATACATCCCAAATTCCATCAAGTTACCATCAAAAGGAAAGCCCTGGTTCGACAAAAGATGCGAAAGAGCTGTAGGAAGGAAACAGCAAGCCTATAAGTACTGGCAGCAAAATCAGACCGCTGAAAATCGCAATTATTTTATCGAAGCGAGAAACGAGTGCAAGCGTGTGATCGACGAAATTAAGGACAAACACAATCAAAGGATCAGAAATAAACTTTTGCAATGCCCCAGTGGTTCCAGGAATTTCTGGTCGGTAGCAAAGGCAGTAAGTAACAACTTTACAAAAACGTCTCTCCCACCTTTGACGGACGAACGTGGCATCACGGCGGCTACAGCCAGGGAAAAAGCAAACATGCTCGCCAAAATGTTTTCATCGCACTCTACCTTAGACGTGCCCCAAGGCAAGACTCTCCCCACTATACCGAACATCAACACCACCATGGCAGAAGTCAAGTTTTCTCATCGTGATATTCGCAAAATCCTTAAAGAACTAGATACGCAAAAGGCATCAGGACCGGACGGAATACCTGCCATCGTGCTAAAGAACTGCGCCAACGAACTAACACCCGTTGTTTCCAGGCTTTTTTCTCTTTCTTACAGAAAAGGGATTTACCCATCCTCTTGGAAAGTCGCTCGAGTGCAACCTGTTCCAAAAAAAAGGCAAGAAAACCACGCCCTCAAACTATCGCCCGATTGCCTTGCTTCCAATAATCTCCAAAGTCATGGAACGTGTAGTCAACCAGCAACTACTCAAGTACCTCGAGAGCAACAGAATAATCAGCGATAATCAATACGGCTTTCGCAAAGAGAGATCGACAGGAGATATATTGGCCTATGTCACTCATATATGGAGTAGGGCAATTGAAAACTACGGAGAGTCTCGAGCGATTGCGTTGGATATTTCAAAGGCATTCGACAGAGTTTGGCATGACGGACTGCTCAACAAACTGCCGTCCTTGGGACTGCCCGCCTCTCTCTGCAGCTGGCTGGCCAGTTTCCTTAAGAACCGATCCCTACACGTTGCAGTAGATGGACACATCTCGGACACATTCACCATCAACGCGGGCGTGCCTCAGGGCGCAATACTTTCACCAACTCTGTTCCTCATCTATATTAATGACCTGCTGATCGAAACGAATAATCCTATTTACAGTTTTGCAGATGACAGTACCCTTGTCTCCCACTTTAGATCAGAAAAACCCTTACCAGCGACTGAGACTCATCACCGCAGACAGGAGCAGATTACAGCAATTAATCAAGACCTGGAGAAAGTTCAAACTTGGGGCGACCGAAATTTGGTCCAGTTCAATGCAGCAAAGACTCAAGCAGCAACGTTTACTAAGAGGGCCAATACAGCGGGCCCTGACATCACTATGGCAGGATCGACCATTCCTTCATCCTCGTCAATCGGGCTGCTGGGTGTCTCGGTCAACAGCAATATGTCATGGCATGACCATGTTGCTAACATCGCAAAATCAGCCTCCCAGAAGCTTGGTGCGCTATTTCGCAACAAAAAAACTCTATACATCGCAGCAGTTGCTCTTGCTGTACAAAGCGCAAATAAGACCGTGCTTAGAATATTGCTCACATATCTGGGGTGCCGCACCAAAGCATACCCTAAAGCTGCTGGATTCCATTCAGAAGAGGGCTGTGCGTCTCGTCGGCGATCCGGAGTTGACCCGGAATCTGGATAGTCTGGAACATCGCAGACATGTGGCCGAGATGTCTCTGTTTTACAGATACTTTCACGGCAGATGTTCCCAGGATTTGGCCCGCATAATCCCGCCCCTGGCAACTCCTGTCAGACAGTCCCGACAGACGGCAGGAGCGCACCAGTTCGTCGTACAACTAGAAACACCTAGAACATCGCTTTACCAGAACTCCTTTGTCTGGCGCACTGCATCACTGTGGAACTCACTTCCAGGACATCTGTTTCCCACTAATTACAACCTACAAATATTCAAGAACCGTGTCAATCAACAACTTCGCACACACACCGCTCGTCGAGCGCCATAGGATCTCCCTTTAGTGTGTGTGCCACTGCCATAAAAAAAAAACATAATTTAGTTTAAAATCCTTAATTAAAATAAAAGCAAGGTACCTAGACCCACGCTTTTGCGCAAGTTTAGAGTTATTTAAATTAAAGGAAGGTCGTGAAGCTGTAGCAGTAAAAGACATTTCTGCTGATCAATGGATCCAAACTTTCAAACAGAATAGTAAAGTGTTAGCAAATAGTAGAGTGTCTGAGAAATCGCGCAGAGTGCTCGTACTGACGGACGACTACGGCAAAAAGCTTTTAAATCCTCTTAATCGTCTTCTTGGTAATGCATTTTGTGTGCAAGTTATATGTAAACCGTATGCAAGGTTTAAGGAAGTTGTATCTAACATTGATCATTCTTTAAGTGACTTCACAGAATGTGATTATGTCATTGTTTTAGCGGGTTTGAACGACGTAAAAATTCATATTAACGATATTAACTCCTTGGCAAATACATGTTTTTCTACCAACTTAATTGTGTGCTCTATACCTGTTAACTATAAAGACAATGTTTCGTCTTGTGATATACAGTATGTAAATAACCAAATTTGTAAGACTGTATCTAACCTGAAACGTTTTTCTATCAATGTAGAACTGCTTGACCTTAGAGATAAGTTTATATTTAGTGATTGTAAAGTCCAGAGTTGTTACCTGAATAATTTAGGATTATATAAGTTAGCAAAGCATATAAAAGAATCAATTTTTATCTTTAAATATCGAAAACCAGTTAGTAATTTAAAAGAAATTCAGATAGTCCAAGATATTGAACAGGATGTCTCTGTTGCTTCCAAGATCGATTTGGCAGTTGATCGGAATTGTTTTTTAGGGTTAAGAAAAATACCATTGTTTCCATAATGTTACTTAATGTGCAGTCAGTTAGAAATAAAATTGATGAGTTGCTTCTTTGTATAGATAGTTTTGGGTGTCCGGGTTTGCTACTTTTAACAGAGCACTGGCAGGGGTGTGATGAGCCGATAACTATTCCAAATTATAGTGTCTTATCAAGATACTCTAGATCTGAGTTTGTCCATGGAGGTACGCTGATTATAGTTCATAGAGTTCCTTGATGAATGATTCTTTGTTTGTTAGTTTTGACAAATTTATTTTTATGATTGTTGAACGACAGTTTGAGTTTTCAATAGTATACGTGCCAAGGTTAAATACAGACCACCTAATACTGATGTTCAAATATTTTTATATAAATTGGAGCAGCTTCTTGCGGGATTGTCTTTGAATGGGTGGATTATTTTGACGGGCGATTTGAACATAAATTTTCTTGATAAAACTCAAATGCATTCTCACTTAATATCAAACTTATTAGATTCTTATAATTTAACTATGCATGTTGAGAGTCCAACTCGTATTACTAAGTCATCAGAAACAATCATTGACTATGTGTGCACGAATCGAATTGAGCAATTTGTGGATTTTTCTGTTTTAAATGCAGGCTTATCGGATCAGTTCTGTGTATATTTGAAATGGGAAAAAAGGTCAGAATTGTTACGCAAAAAAAAATGAGAGGTTCTCCCAACAATGTACGGGTTCTGACTGGAGTGTTGTACGGGCATCGACTGACCCCCTGACCAAATTCCATGATTTGTTATCGGATAATTTCAATACAGCTTTCCCTCTGAAAACCATTAAGAAGAAACAAAAAAAAATCGTGGTTCACAAAAGGACTTAAAGTTTCAGCGCGGAATATGCGCTCGTTGCATATGCTTCGAAAGTATTTCTTCTACAGTGTCCCCTTTATGTTTGTTATATTTCAACAAATATCGTAGTCTATATAGAAAACTAATTAGATTAGCTAAACACACTTATTATTCGAACAGAATTAATCAGTCAAAGAACAGACAGACGGAAACCTGGAAAATTGTGAATGAGTTGGGTGGTAGAAATGTTTCATCTCCTAGCTAGAGTCTGACTGCTGGGCAATTGAATTCATTTTATTGTTCAGTAGCATCCACATTATCTGCCAATATCGATCCAAAAGTTAATGTTTTAAGCTTTTTAAATGATATATCAACTAATGATACATTTTACTTCTATCCTACAGATACTGATGAGATTAGGAGTATTTTCAGGCAAATTACAAATATAAATACTTCTGGTTGGGATGGCATTTCGTTAAATGTTCTTTCAAGGCTTCCTGATCCGGTATTATAAATGCTTGCGGAAGCAGTAAATAACTCCTTTCAATCAGGTACTTTTCCTCTTTCTCTAAAGCTGGCTACAGTTATCCCACTATTTAAAGGTGGAGATTGTGAAACCGCCTCAAATTTCAGACCAATCTCATTGCTTTCAACCCTGTCAAAGGTCGTTGAAAGGCTTGTTAAAACGCGTGTGGTCAGCTTCATCAACAGACAGGACCTATTGAGTAATGTTCAATTTGGCTTTCAGGCTTCGATAAACACTAATGATGCCATGTTTACCCTTCTTAAGGACGTGTATATGGGGCTAAATGATGGCGAGGTCGCTGCAGCGGTATTCTGTGATCTTACCAAGGCGTTCGATTGCGTGGATCATAGAGTACTGCTGAGCAAACTTGAGGTTTATGGATTCAGAGGCACGTCATTAACTTGGTAATCAGTGTGCCTCATGCATGTAAAGTTTGGATTAGAAGTTGGCTCCACTCGTGCTTCTCATATAATGTCTCTACCCATACCTTCCTCTTCTCTAACTAAAAGATCTATTATATATGATAGCAAAAAGCTCTTTAATCATTTGCCATTAATTGTTAGAAGAATCACAAACAAAGAGCATTTTAGGAGAGAGGTGAAAAATTTATTAATATCAAAGCCCTATTATTCAGTGTCCGAGTATTATAACGACTCTTTTGTTTAGTGATTGTTTGTGTGTTTACTTGTATGTGTTTTATTTTTATATTTTATTTATTGTCACAATAGATTGTTTTCTGCATATATCTTTTATTTAAGTGTATTTTTAAAAAATATTTAGAGTAGGTAATGTTTATTGGGTTATATTTTAAAATATTTTAATTATTCCTTTTGCAAATTTTAAATCACTTTTTATGCGTTATTTTATGATTGGTGGTTTTTTATGGACCATCTGTATTTAGGTTAAGATGCTTTGATCATAAGTTGTATAAACTTGATTCAATAAAGCTATTTTTGACTTTGACTTTGAGTGACACACACATTAAATTTGATGTGTCACCCAAAAGCGTGTCTTTGACGAACGTGGCATCACGGCGACTACAGCCAAGGAAAAAGCAAACATGCTCGCCAAAGTGTTTTCATCGCACTCTACCTTCGACGTCCCCCAAGGCAAGGCTCTCCCCACCATATCGAACATCAACACTACCACGGCAGTCAAGTATCATCACCGTGATATTCGTAAAATCCTTAAAGAACTAGATACGCAAAAGGCATCAGGACCGGACGGAATACCTGCCATCGTGTTAAGGAACTGCGCCAACGAACTAACACCCGTTTTTTTCAGGCTTTTTTCTCTGTTGACGAAAAAGGGATTTACCCATCTTCTTGGAAATTCGCTCGAGTGCAACCTGTTCCAAAAAAGGGCAAGAAAACCACGCCCTCAAACTATCGCCCAATTGCTCTGCTTCCAATAATCTCCAAAGTCATGGAACATGTAGTTAATCAGCAACTACTCAAGTACCTCGAGAACAACAGGATAATCAGCGATAATCAATACGGCTTTCGCAATGAGAGATCGACCTATCGGCCTATGTCACTCATATATGGAGTAGGGCAATTGAGAACTACGGAAAGTCTCGAGCGATGCGTTGGATATTTCGAAAGCATTCGACAGAGTTTGGTATGACGGACTGCTCAACAAACTGCCGTCCTTCGGACTGCCAGCCTCTCTTTGCAGCTGGCTTGCCAGTTTCCTTAAGAACCGATCTCTGCACAATTGCAGTTGATGGACACATCTCAGACACATTCACCATTAGCGCGGGCGTGCCTCAATACTTTCACCAACGCGGTTCCTCATCTATATTAATGACCTGCTGACTGAAACTAATAATCCTGTTTATAGTTTTGCAGATGACAGTACCCTTGTCCATCGATTTAGATCAGAAAAACCTTTACCAGCGACTGAGACTTATCACCACAGACAGGAGCAGATTACAGCAATTAATAAAGACCTGGAGAAAGTTCAAACTTGGGGCGACAGAAATTTGGTTCAGTTCAATGCAGCAAAGACCCAAGCAGCCACGTTTACCAAGAGGGCCAATAAGGCGGGCCCTGACATCATTATGGCAGGATCGACCATTCCTTCATCCTCGTCAACAGCAATATGTCCTGGCATGACCACGTTGCTAACATCGGAAAATCAGCCTCCCAGAAGCTTGGTGCGCTATTTCGCAACAAAAACTATATACACTGCAGCAGTTGCTCTTGCTCTACAAAGCGCAAAAAAGACCGTGCTTAGAATATTGCTCACATATCTGGGGTGCCGCACCAAAGCACACCCTAAAGCTGCTGGATTCCATTCAGAAGAGAGCTGTGCGTCTGTCGGCGACCCGGAGTTGACCCAGAATCTGGATAGTCTGGAACACCGCAGACATGTGGCCGAGATGTCTATGTTTTACAGATACTTTCATGGCAGATGTTCCCAGGATTTGACCGCCTCATCCCCCCTAGCAACGCATGTCAGACAGTCACAACAGACGGCAAGAGTACACCGATTCGTCGTACAACTGGAAACACCTAGAACATCGCTTTACAAGAACTCCTTTGTCTGGCGCACTGCATCACCGTGGAACTCACTCCCAGGACATCTGTTTCCCCCTAATTACAACCTACAACCATTCAAGAACCGTGTCAATCAACATCTTCGCACACACACCGCTAGTCGAGCGCCATAGGATTTCCCTTTAGTGTGTGTGTCAGTACCATAAAAAAAAACTAGACTGAATCTTGATGGCTATCTCTCGGGGAACATTTTCACTCATATTTCACAAGATACGAAGACCTTTTAACCGCATAGATTGGCAAAGTTTGAAAGGTCTCCAGTGTATGTCGGGAAAAAGCTTTATAATAAACTTCCCCAGTTGGGTAGAAGTCTTCCTTTGAATAAATTTAAGAATGCGGTCAAGATTATTCTGTTGAATAGGGCTTTCAACTCTGTAAGAGACTACTTGTCCTATTCGTTTTAGTTTGTTTAAGTGTACATTTATTAGTGTTTTTTATAATTATTTAATGTCACACAACATACTTAGTGTATAGGATTTTGACTTGTACATCCATATATTGTATGGCTTAAGTACCAATAAAGAAATACAAATACAAAATACAAATAGCTAAGAAATTCAGATTCCGATAGCAAATGATTCTTATTTTATTTTCATTAAAAATAAATCTGATACTGATTTGATATCACGCAATATAACGGTTTATGTTTCACTTCTAAATTTAGAACATTCTGTAATATACAGTGTGTCCAAAAAAGTATGCAACATATGGGAAACTT
>JAEQML010052589.1:0-42150 GCA_016904865.1 Pissodes strobi
CCCTCTTATTTGAAGAGCATGAGGGTTTTCCTCCGCCCACACATGGCTATTCCGTGAATTAAAAATACCTTCTCTCGTAAAAACAGCCTCATCAGAGAAAAGCACAAATTTCGGAAATTGGGGTTCTTGCGTACACTGTTGAAGAAACCACTCGCAAAACTGTACGCGGGGTGCATAATCATCTGGTCCCAATTCCTGTACTTTTTGGCGATGGTAAGGATGAAGAAGTTGTTCGTGAACAATCTCCCATACACGTACATGACTTACATTCATGGGTTCTGCAACAGCTCGGGTACTAACACCAGGATTTTCCTCGAATTGTCGAAGTACCTCTTCCTCAAATTCTGGAGTTCGTACAGTTCTTTGAGCGCCATTATCTGGCCTCGTTATTTTCACAGAGCCAGTTTCCCTTATGCGCTGATTTACCCTCTCGAACAGCGTGTGAGCAGGTACATGCCTCTCAGGAAACCGCTCCTGATACAATCTTGAAGCGGCTCTTCCATTGCAATGAACTTCGCCATAAATTAATAGCATATCGGCATATTCGGCGAAAGTATAATCCATGATTCACTGGCGACACAATATTTTATTGACAGATTTTTGACAACTAGATAAATTTTAATAAACCAACGCCAACGTGATCAAACTGTGTGCAATAGGAATCAATTAATGTATCTGACTTAGTGGCGATTTCCGAGGAAACGGTGACAGATAGCGACTATTACTAAGAGTACCTTTTTTATGTAAAAGGGATTGGAGAATGATAATTAGATATAAAAATGGCAAGAAATTGACGCCTTAGAGGAGTAGGGTCAAATTTACCCAAATACCCCCCTGGTTTGTACGCCCCTGGTAAAAGGTGACAAAGTCCGGAAGGCTCAAATTGATGAACCTACCAACTACATTTCATGTTTCAAAATTGGTGGCGATAGCTGCAGTAGTACCGAAGCTAAAAAACGAAGAGTAGTTTTTGAAGGTTATCTTCGAAGGGCCCTAGCTCCCTGAAGAAGCGTTTCCGGACCCATGTTCACGTGAACTTTTTTTCTTATTTTCGTGTGTTTTATCTACCCTAGAAGTTTGTAACATGATCACCGGAACACCCTGTATGTATAAATATTTGTGTCTATTGATCTCAACTTGTTCCTGTTTTTGAGTTAGTTTAGTTAGGTTTGACATTTTAATTTGTTTTTTATAATGTACCTTACTTTTTAATTATTATCGTTTAATATTAGTCAAAACTTCTGTATTGATTTTTATAATGGGCTTTATGCCCGTGAATAAATAAATAAATAAATAAATAAATAAATAAATAAATGAATAAATAAATAAATAAGTAAGTAAATTTGTACATATACAGTCGATTCCGATGATCAAGGCGACAAATGATATTAGTAAATTTTAGCTATGTGAAACAAATTACTGCCATGAGCTTTACAGCCAAATACAGTAAAAATTAACTCAATTAGCTATTCGGACACTAGCCAAGTGAGTTCTGTAACTAACTCAAGATAAAATTAGGTATCTCTTTTAAAGGTAAGCCCCGTAAGCAAGGTAGCTAGATCAATAAATAAAATGAGAATTAATGAAACTATAAACGATAAACGTCAAACGGCCTACAGTTGTTTAATTATAAATTAATTAATTAAAATGATATATAACGATAAGCTATATACGGTAAAGCAAATGACCGATAGTTTGGGTTAGTTATTTTGATTATACATTCATTAATTAAAATTATGAATCACGGTAAGGAATTTAAAGCAAATGACCTACAATCATTTGATTATATATAAAATAAGAAACACTGACATAACGAACGCAAATGTTCCCGACTATTTTTTTATTTTTAATATAAATAGGAAAAGTTAAATTTTCAATGCAAGTGTTAATGATAGGTACCACACTAGAGAAATCATTGTAAAAACACGTAGGCATTAGAGGAGAAAAATGAGAAATTAAGATATGAGCAACTGGAGTAAAAAGTTATAATTTTAAATGCAAGTGTTTAACGATAGTACCATACTGGGAAAAACACATAGGCATTTAAGTATACGAGAAATTAAAAGAGTTATAGAGTTGAGAGTACGAGAGTTACAATATTGAACTAATATAAAGGAGAAGCTAGAAAGCACAATTATATAGAGATCACATAGGGAATGTTGTAGCCAACTGTCAAAGAGAAGTACCTTATAGGGAAGATCATAACAGACACTTGGACAACATGACGACCTAGGAGATGAAATGGGAATCTACATAGGGATACATATGTATAGATGTATATATAAAGATAGTAAACGAGAATATGCTAATAGAAATAAAGGAAAATAAATTAAGAGTTAAATATAGGAAGTACATAACAAAAGTTCATAGAGAATACATAGAGATAGTTGAAATCTATGGACAAAATATGTAGACAAACATAAATAAAGAATTATGTATAAAAATGTACAATGAAGACATAGAACATAAAATAAGATAAAATAAGGAATTAAAATACGACGCCGTAGCATATAGAAACATAGAAATAAGAGAATAAATAGCATATAGATAGCAGAAAACTTAGATTAAGTAAATAGAGATAAATAAATAACCATGGATGAAATAAGAAGAATTACAGTCGTACATTACATACAATTCTAAATTCACACAACCATACAGACAGCAGCATAAATCTTGTAAAAGGCACCTATTATTAATGATAAATTAAACATAAGTATACCTATCATGTTTTACAAATTAAGCGAAATAATTGTAACTTGTATAGGTAATTTACACCGAAAAAATATTCAATTGTCTTCCTTAGATATTGGCCATATTCCAGCGGGGATAATAATTAAATATACTAGTATTCAAATAATATCATCAGTCAAAGCAACATAATTGACGTCACTGTAAATTACGTATACATGTATTAAATATCTACGGTTATTTTTAAACAATTCCGGCAATGTTTACGATCAACGTAATAAACATATCAATGTTATATAATCACAAATAGTCGGCAATATTTCTCAAGGCAGATCAAGTTTACGTGCTAATTTTTGTTATTATGTTTAGAAGAAACAAAATCCAAAACACCGACAGAGAGTAATAAACAAGCAAGCCATCGACTTGGAGTTCGCTGACAATAGTTGAAATAGAAATATGCACTTGTAGATATACGTAATTTTAACACAAGCCAGGACATGCTAATACCTAAATATAATTCAGATAATTTGAATATAATTTTAAAGATATTATAATTTATGGAAATAACAGCAGGCGATTTTAAGTTTTAAGTTAAAAAATAAAAAACCAATGATTAGCGTAAAATAAATATATATGGGAATAATATACAGAGGGAAAACAAAATAATAATAATAAATATAATGGAGTAAAATAAATATAGATAATAAGTTAAAAATAAACATGTAGGTCAGGTAAACAATCCGGTCTTTAATGACTCCATCATAAATGAGCTGGTGTCCTGCCGGAATTTCCGGGGGCCACGCCTGATCCCGGACCACCCGGAAATACATATTGGAAAACTCGAAAAAACATATTGAGAGGCACACCGGTCGAAAAAAAAAGAAATGTGAGTTCTTACCGTAGGAACTTCCGGGAGTGCACGCCTGGCTTTTCTGCGGTATGCACGAACAAATCTTCTCTCTTTAACAGAACGAAAGCGGGTGTAAAAACGAGATAGTCAAACAACAAGGGAAAATTTTTTAAGGGATTATACAATTTTTTTTTACTTACGGCAGGGCACTTCCATCATGTACACTTTAAATTCTAAGACACAAAGAAAAATATGACCAAAGGAAATTTTTTTTTAATTATTGGAAATATATAGGATACAGTATATAACGGGATACTGGGTCAGGAAAAATGCAAGGTATCAAAAAATAGTTCTCGATTGTTTTAACACCAATATGTTTTTTAATAATATTTACAGCAATGTTCAATTTCGGCTACACATACACGGCAGACCAACTAAAAGATAATATGATACTTGCATATGTTTCGGGCACCACTTAATAAAAATATGCTGTATGATTTTAAATACGAATTAGTACTGGGTGATAAAAAATTAAAATGACAGTCATTTAAAAAGTTTTTTTAAGATAGAAAACAAAATGTTAATATTAAGCACTTATATTTGGTTTATATTTGTTACATGTACCTGAAGCACTCACTAGTCAATGGCGATGGAGTCCTGATATACACAGCAGCCAAAAAGGAGTCCGACAAAGATTCTGAATTTAGTAAGGACGCAGATCGAGACCCCTTGGCTGGAATCCAGGACCGAACTATGTCAAGAATATCTAGTGCTCAGACATAACCTAAATTTAAGTAGGTCCAGAACGATATGACTATTCGAACTTTGAGGACAGCTGGTTATTATTATTTAAGGGAGTTCCACTCCTTTTTGAACATACTCATCAAAAATGAGTTTTTGAGCGTCTCTAAGATAACGAATTTAGCTACTTCTTTTCTCAATCAAGTCTTTATTTATTAAAAGATGTTTTGCATTGGGGACCAATGTTAGTTGGAGGGGGGCATGTGTAAACTAGAAAGCGTAATAACAAAAGAACACTCAGTCTAATGTTTGAACTTGATACTTGACCTTGAAGGATCAAATATTATGAGTATTATCTAAACATGTTTTAAAAACAATCAGTCAAATATCAACAAAATTTAGTATAAAAGAACGGGCAAATCAAGTAGACGGAACTTATCTGGTTGAGTAGTTCCCTTTTAATTAAGGCAAAACGCTCGTCCTGTAAGCTCAAACCCTCCCGATCCTGATTATCTGGTTAAGTAGTTCCCTTTTAATTAAGGCCAAACGCTTTTCTGGTGACCAAGGTCAACCTCCCGACCTTGACTATCTGGTTAAGTAGTTCCCTTTTAATTAAGGCCAAACGCTTTTCTGGTAACCAAGGTCAACCTCCCGATCTTGACTTTCTGGTTAAGTAGTACCCTTTTAATTAAGGCCAAACGCTTCTCTGGGAACCAAGATCAAACCTCCCCTAAAGTTACGTCAGTGTAAAAGTAAAGTGTAAAAGTAAAGTAAAACGTAAAGTAAAAAGTAAAGTGAACCATAGATAAAAGTGAAACCTAATTAAAGCATACCAATATAACTGAAACGAATCAAAACGCTCATAACAATTTAAACTAAAAGTAAACTCAAGGGAGCCGAATAGGTCGAGTCCGGTCAGTCCTCATCGAATGGTCATGCGTTCTACGCTATTCTAGTAAATTGTATTCAAACATAGTCGTCATTCTAGTGCATTCCTTCCTGTATCTGAAGACCAATATACGTACAGTTTGTTTCGAATTAAGCGAGTCGTTATTCCATCTGTTATACAACCCACAGCTCAAGGAGGAACGCCGCCAGTAATCCCACTCAGTAGCATGCATCTGAGAAGCGTCCAAAATCCTCTTTGACAATATGGCTGATGATTTTAGAAAATATACACTCTACTTAATTTGCTTAATACTGCAACGACACAATCAGGTGGTAGTTAGACCTGAGGGTCAAAATTAGCGATGATAAATTCCGATACGGAAAACGGCCTGCTCGCCTTGAGTGTTCAGGCGAGAAAGGCTATCAATTTCCCCCAAAAAAATACCACCTCCATCAAATGATGCTCCAAACGGATATACCTGTCGAGCAGGTTGATACTCCGGAATTAAGATCGCAAAGAGTAAGGAAGCGACTACAACTTGATTTTGCCACAGTACCTAATCAGTATCGTTTACTACTCTTTCAAATATGTTTGCATTGGAGAAAGATAAAGTTACTTCTGACTGCTCCTGGTTAGGCCCAAAGCAGTTTTATTCGGGTTCAATAAATGCTCAACATTTTCCTCGGAAAAGAGCTTTATATTGTATGATATTACTCGTATAGACTGTTGATTTTCAACTAGAATGAAGGATGATAGCTTTCTGCGTCTGTCCTTATTGCAATTATTGGAATTAATTAGATATACCGGCTTTGCAGTATTAAAGTCATTAACACCGTGAAGCATACCTAGTAAATTTTTAACATTACTCCGCTGTAACAAAAACTAAATGCATTTTACCATCAAACGCCAGCTAGAAAGTAATGGAATTCTCGCTGCTAAATTGCAGCCTATATTCATAAAACAGAGAAGCGGGAAATCCCTATTTGCAATAAAATATCTGGACCAACGGTCGAAAGGCGAGATGCCGTAACAACAACGAGCACCCTAGAGATTTCGCCATACAGGCATCCAGACAACTTATAGAATTACGGGACAGGACATTCGGGATTTCGAGTCGGAAGATTCAATAATTCTTCGTTTTTCATTATAACTAAGAGGCAAGAGGCAATGTCTTAACAAAACTTGGCAGAATTATTAAGTATTGAATGTCTGAACACTTGTACTTCAAGATTGATGGGTCTATGGCAATACGGATAGTAAACTTCTCAAAAATGATAATTTTATGTATCTTTTTAAGGATAAATATTTTATACCCATAGATGATTCAATGAGGCGGATCGCTCGTTCAAAGTTGGATAAGGGGTTCTGCCGACTTTGATATGACCTACTTTATTATTAAAAAAGGCTATGTTTCTATATTATACAGAAATTGTTGCAAATTTGAAAATTTTTGATGTGCTACAAAAATATGGAGACTGGAAGTTCTACATAGAGAAGTAGGAAGGGACTTGTTCTGTACAGCTCAAATATTGTATTCTTGAATATCATTGTGAAATTCATTTAATTATATTACGTTTTCGTTTGTTGACAAACGAAAACACTAACAAAAAGAAAAGTTATACGAGGTTTCCAGTAATGAATAATAGCAAAACAAACGGGTATAAAGCCAGGCTTAAATCAGTTTAAAGATATGTCTGGCTTTATTTGTTAAATCTACACAGAGACACAACAATCGAGTATATTATGGACTGACTGAAGGAAGCAACACCGAAGGAAGTATATGCGTCTTCCAGAGGGGCCTCGTTTAAAGTAGAGGTACCATCTTATCTAGAAAGTATCTTTAGATCATATGATTTTTGGCCAGCAGGAAGTTACGTTAATAGATTCTTTTTTTTTTCCCAGAATCACGAAGTAGAACAAGTTGCACCACGACTAGCGATCCAGACTAGATAGATCCAGTACACCTAACCATTTGTGGTGATGCATGTGATAACATAATAAACCAGAACATAGTGCGTTATTTAGACAATGAAAGATCTAAACCATCTAAAGACTGTGTTAGTATTTTGATTTTGACTTTGAGGTTAATCATTTGGATAATCAGTATTTTGCCTAATAAGTGTCAGCTATTTGTGCAAAATATTACTGCTAATGTTATATAATTTACGGAACACTGGCTGTGTCTGGATGAATTGGTTCACTTTTATTATAATAATTACATTCTTACTGATAGTTTATGTTGGAAGGCTCGTTCACATAGAGGGGTGACACGATGGTACGCCACTTTGGCGATTAACCCTAAGAAATTACTCTGATCAGGTCTGTATAAAGTAAGACAGGTATGTATATAGCTTAGACTACAGCTTCAGATAGACCTGTCTAAAGCTGTATACAGACCTGTTCAAAGCTGTCGAAACGAAAATTCGCGGACTTTGCCGGGGGTGATGTCGGTGAGACAAAGTGGTGTACTATCAACTACGGTAAGCCACCTTAACGATTGACCTTCTGACATGACCCTGGAAAATTTTTGCTCACGCAGCCAGGGCACCGGATTTTCGCATTAGTCAAATCTGTCTAAAGCTATATACAGACCTGTCGAAAGCTGTCTAAAGGAAAAAACAGCGGACTCTGGCCAGAGTAGCGTGGAGGGCCAATCGCCAAAGTGGCGTGTCACGAAATTAGTTCTTTCTTTGTGAAAGTAGGTACATTGTGAGCTTGGTTTGAATGACTGGGAAGCCAACGAGCAAAAGAATTCTACTGTGTCTTGATATTGTAACGATCTGTAGAACGTGACGCCATTGCCTTAGATGGCGTGCAGGTTATTTAGCTCAGATTCGGAATCGATCTACGTCAGGTGAGAAGAGATAACAAAGAAGGCACTTCAGTTAAAAATAGTAACAATGTTTATTGGTCAATGACTTGATAAATTTACGCTGTACCCGATTACTAAGATGCGCATGTCTTTTCGATTGAGGTATACTTTTGAATTGTTTATAGGTCTTTGGTCACTGTTTTATAGTATAGTTTTTTAAGAGTTGTGCTCTGTTTTATTTAAAGTTAGATTTCACTTAATTGCACTCCGAGTTTACACTTTACTGTATTTGGCAGATTCCACTTTGAAATTATCTTCCTTAGAACTTTGACAAATTTATCGACTTTACTCCTTCAGGAGGGAAACCGAGTTCACTCACTTGTGTGCTGCGAAACTTGGGTTAAGGCTGCAGGTTAGGCCTTTACGCACATGTGTGCTTCTAAAGAACTGGTTTGGGTGAGACACAAAGTTTGTAGAGCTGATAGTTTGCTTGAGTATTTATATAATAAAATTTGCTGATCGTTGCACGTTTAAGGTTTATAATCGCTTGGGTTGACCGCTCGCGTTGTTTATAATTTGCCTTGAACGTTTATATAATATTATCCAAGTACAAGCACAAACTTAGGACAGGGTGACATTTACTTAGTAGTCCACAATATCATATGCGGTGGAGTGTTCAGATCTTTCCCTGAAAAACTGATTTTAGTGCCAATGGTTGTCATGGTCTAGACACTAAATAGTTTAGTGACACTTTAAAGAAGCATCGCTGTTGACTGAACGTTTAGCACAAGCAAATATACTCTGGTTGGGGGAACAGGGCCGGCTATTTAGAAGTGAGTATCGTAGGAATATAAGAGATACCAAAATTGAGGCACATGACGATTACATAAATAATTCAAATAACGTAATTGAGGCTTCTTGACAAATTAATAATAAGCTAAGACTTTGAAAAGGGAGTCAAAGGGATTGTGTTGCAGCCGGACGAGCTTAATTCATTCTTTGTAAAGATTGCTGATGAGCTTCTGGAAGAGCTGCCGAACGCTACTCCTTCTTACGATTACTATTTAAATTTACTGGGCTTGGTCAAACTTCCTGAATTTGGATTTGGGCATATATTGAAGTTAATGACATAATATTTGACTTAAAAACTGAAATAGTAGATTTTTTTGAATGATACTTAAAATATTGCTAACTTGATTGTGTATCCTCCTACTCATTTTTTGCATATCTGTTTGAGTGACAGCGCTTTCCTTCTATTTTTAAGACATCCCGAGTGGTCCTGGTCTTTAAGAGGGGTGACTCGATCGATAGATGTCTCAAAATACAGACCCAGTTCTATAATTCTTAAGCTCCTTTTCAGGCACACAATTTGTTAAACAAGCAGTAGGCTTTAGGACGGGTATATTGACAGGCATGGGTATCAATAGATTAATATCAAAGATTATTCATGCTTTCAATGAAGGTTCTCATTCTGCGGCTTTGTCCTGCGATCTGACAAACGCTTTTGATTGGGTCTTCTCGGGCCTTTATATTGACAAACTAAAGATTTATAAATGTAACTACCGAAGTGTTGAGCTAATGTGATCTTATACGCGGGATCGTCCTGGATGTGTGGTGAGGTGGATGGCGTTCAGTCTGAAGATCAATTAACCAGTTATTAATTGATTTGCCATTCTGTCATCGTGTCATTGACTTCATACAGTTTGTTGATGAAAAGCCTGGATTCGTTAAAGGATAGGCTAGTGGAGGCACAGTCAAGGGCTTTAGACTGGTTTTGTGCCAACCAACTGACTCTCAGACAGACTGAAAGTCAGTTGATGCAACTGATAATCCATCATCTGTTAGGTTCTTGGCATTTAATCTGGATGAGGCACATCACGTTGATTCCCTTTCCCCCAAGTTGTCTTCGGGTACATGTAATGAGAAATATAATCAATATTGTATCTGGGGTTACTCCAGACAAGAATATCATGTGCACTGTTGTTCTGGGGACACGCCCAATAAGTAGAACACATTTTTTGCTCTGGTTGCGCGTCGGGAAGCGGATCGAATACTGTATTGAGTACTGAGTATCGAGTACCTGATCTAGAACCAGTACTCGATTACAATCGATTTCATTTATGATCGAATACTACTTAATTCCAGTATCCGAGTACTCCCATCACTAATGTTAGCTAGAGACAAATAATGTTCTGGTATTTTCCTTTACTTATACCAAGTATTTGATCAACAAGTTTACAGTGCCTCTACAACATTGGACCTAAATTATACAAATTTATCTAATTGTTCGGAGGCAGTGGTGGACCACGAGACTGTCCTTTTTAACTCAGGGCGGTTGAAAACAACATCAAATAAAAGTAATGTAATTAGAAGTATCTGTAGGATCTACAGCTCTGTAAATTTAGATAGTTTTAATTCGACTCAGAAGAGTGATGATTGGTTTGGTGTTTATAGTATTGCGGACTCTGAACAAAAGTTCAACACCTTTTATAATAAGTTTTTCGAGTATTTTAATATATTTTTTCCAAGTTAGTTAAGATATTTCGATAACAAAACAACACAAATAACACAAAATCATGGGTAACACAAGAAGTTAAACAATCTAGTCAAAACCTCAAAAATTTGCATTATATTAGTCGAGGTATACCTGGGATGGACGCCTTATACAAATCAGCGCGCGGTGAGCATACAAAATTGTTGGACAAATTCAAAAAAACAATCTACCAGGAAAAAAATTCTAATTCGGATATCTCCTCACTGGCTGTTTGGTCAGTAGTGACAGAGCTTACGAGGGGAACTAGTAATGAGCGCTCAGATTTAGATTTAAAGGTGAGGGATGAAAATGGGGCAAAATTCCTGCGCAGTTGCCAATCATTTTATTAATTTCTTTATAGATGCACCTCTTCGCATCCTAGAGAAACTGAACCATGAAAAAAAAATAATTTCCGGGAATACTGATAATCACAGGACCACCTTTCCCACCATGACAGTAATTCCATTCTCTGAAAATAAAATGGAGGCACTAATTTCGAAAAAAATAAAAAATAAAAAGTCTGCGGGTCCTGATGATATCCCAACAAATATATTTAAAAGAGCCATGTTGGAGGCATGTCTAGAGCCAATAACGCATCTGGTAAACACTTCTTTGGAGACTGGAATCTTTCCAGATATTCTAAAGTGCTCAAAAATCATACCAATCTTTAAGAAGGGAGATCCAGCAATGATCGAAAATTACCGCTCTATTGCTTTAACCTCTTGTTTTTTGAAAATATTTGAGTATGCTATGCTTGAGAGACTTAATGACAATGATATATCATCTTCATGTCAGCATGGTTTTAGAGCTGGAAAATCTACTTCAACAGCAATTTTGTCTTTCCTGGATGAGATAGTGGAGGGTTTTGAAGCGGGCGAGCGCCCTGTTGGGATATTCTGTGATTTCAGCAGGGCGTTTAGCTGTGTTGATCATGACATGATTCTTAACATATTGGAGTAGTATGGTATTGCTGGGAGTATTTTGAACTGCTATTCTTCATTGTTAAGATTTCGAAGGCAGTCTGTTCAGGTGGCTGATCAAACGGGGAAAAAGTACAACTCAAAAAGCCTAGATGTTAACATTGGCGTACCACAGGGTTCCGTACTAGGACCTATTTTATTCCTCTTGTTTGTAAACCCCGTACCATCGGACCTATCAGAATGTAAAATAGTGGCTTTTGCTGATGATACTACAGCAGTTGCCAAAAATGACAGACATGCCTCCATGGATGTTGCAGCGAGTGAGGCAATTAAAGAGCTGAATGATTGGTTTGTTAACAACAACCTCTTCTTGAATATTTCTAAGACTCATTGTATGGTCTTCCATACAAATCAAACCTGTGCGGTATGGATTTAGATCTGTGGTGTCAAAATTCACGGCTAAGCCGTGAAAATTCTGTTAAGTTTCTCGGTCTTGTCCTGGACGATACTTTGTCATGGGAGAGTCATTGCCTGGATTTGGCTGGCAGACTGAATAGTCTCTGTTTTGCTGTCCGAAATTTAAGGACTGTTCTGGAGCCACACCAGCTATTGAGTGTTTACTATGCTACCGTCTACGGTATACTAACGCATTTTGTATGGCGTCCAATTCTGGGGCACTTCTTCATTTGCAGGTACCATTTTTAAAATCACAGAAAGGTGTGGTCCGCTGTATGGCGGGTGTGTCAAGTCGAACTTCTTGTGTTCCCTTCTTTAAGAAATTTAAAATTTTAACTGTCCCGTGTACTGTAATATATCAAATTTGTCTTTTTGTGTTTGACAGTAAGGAAAAATTCTTAAGAAATAATGAATATCATTCATGTAATACTCGTTACCAGGATAACTATTTAATTCCAAAGAATAGATTAAGCAGATCCAAAAATTTCGTTCTTAACGTAGGTCCAAATATGTTTAATAATTTGCCTTTGCAGATTAAAACTTGTAATAGTTCACTATCCTTTCAAATAATGTTGAAAGACTTTTTAGTTAAGAAATGTTATTATAATATTAGCACATTCTTACATCCTTAAATTTAAAATCAGCATTAGAAATAGGTATTACGTGCTGTTCTTTTTAATGTATGCTTTTTGTAAATTGACGATGTCCATATACAAATATTGTATCGTTGGAAAAATAAAGATTGTATTGTAGTTCCTTTATTAAAAAAAATATTAATTTGTCAGTGAAGGTTTTTCCAATAAAAAATTGGAAACTACAGGAGAAGTTTATTGGAAAGCAAATTTACAATTTCATTTTCCACGTCCATCAAAAGTAAATTGTTTAAACGTCTCTTCATTAAATATTACTATTCCACATAGAACACAGATTTCTTTACAGAGGGATGACGTAAACAGCATTCAAAAGAAAGTAAAATAATACATTTTGAGTAAAGGCACTCGATCCCTTTATAGATCAACAAAATAACTCAGAACCACTTATATAATAGTTTTTAAACGGAATATTATATTACTCAGGATGCTTTGACATAATAAACCTCACCCTATCAAATTTCTTGTTTATCAACCTACACAAAAGGAGTAACAGCAGATGATAGAAACTTGTTTGAGCAACTAATAGGGCAACCACTAATCTAATGCAAATTGGGCAACTAACGGAATCTATTATTCCTCATTTATTTACATAGGTACAGAGCCAATCATGCTGAATCTAGGAAATTCCCGAACGTTTTTAGGCATTAAATGATATTTACAGGCCAGCTAAAATAATTAAATTGAATACTGCAAAAGGCACTTTGCCGCCATACTCAAGTCATATTTCTTTTCAATTTTGCTAGGCTAAAGTTAGTCATATAATCATATGACTTATTATGAATCAAACGTTTTTTAAATTTAGCCAATAAAACATTCTATGACTTGGGGATTGTTTTTTACCAACAAATGTTTCCTATCGCTCAACTCCAGGTACCATTTGGAAGAGCTCATTTAAAATAGCGGCCTGCCATCATCTTTGAAAACTGAGTAACGAGAGGACACTTAAACAAGTAGTATTTTACCTGTTTCTAATATTTGTTGATTTAAAGTTAACCAGGACGGGGAAGCGAAAAGGGAGGTACCTACTCTACCAAATAAATATATCGATTTCTTTATGCGTAGGTTTAGTAAAAACATTTATTTAATATTTATCGCAAAATTTATTATGTTACCTGACTTTTTTATCATAATTATTGAAAATTAAAATTAGATGGCGAAATAAGAAGCATTTTGTATAGAAGACACTCATATTTAAAAAAATCCCCTTTTTTACCCGGTTTGAATTTCTAGCCTCCTTAATACATATTAAAATATTGTCAACCTGATTCATATTCGCGATATTTATTTATATTATTCGTATATCATCTCACTTTTGCAGAGAACTCTCGAAAACATGTTTCGTGCCCCTGATTTAATGGAGATTGGGGAAACATTCCCCAAAAGGAAATAAAACAACTCCATCAATTTCTCCCTCAGGATATTAATGGAGCAAACTATTTCATTCCTATCTACTCGAAGCTGTATATTGCACGCGGCGTTTAGCAGCAATACCGGAAACTTAGAGACAAAGTTCGGTTCTTAATGGCATTTGGGTATCTGTGGGAGCATTTTTATAATACGCAAACAAGAAGTTGATAAATTGATATTTATTTTATTTATATTGTGAACTACTAAAATGCATAAGCTACTAAATAATTATCACCCTGTCGTAAGTTTGAACTTAAAGTTGCAAAATATTATGTAAACATTAAAGACAAATTATAAACAACGCGAGGAGCCAACGGTAGCGATTATGAAATATGAAATATAAATACGCTAGCGAACCATCACCTCGAGAGACTTTTACGCTCACCTAAAACCAGCTCTTGGGCTATCCACATGGGCGCTTTCAGGTTCTAATCTATCCTTTTCTTCTCACCCTAACTTGAGCTTGGCTCGATCACATGGTCGCGAAGTTTGGGGGTTCATATCAGCAGTAGTAAAAGTCGAATCTATGATAATTTCGTCAAAGTTCTGAGAAAGATAATTTTCTAAGTATGTCTGTCATGTAGTTAAAACTGCAGTGTAAACTTTGAGTGAACTTACTATCAAACCAACCTTAAGTGAAACACAACAAAAGCTCTTAAGAAAAACTATCTTTATAAAACAGTGACTTCCTTCCTTTCCTAATCATAACATCTTTACAGATGTGTTGTGATCCGTATTAACGAGGTTCAATGTTTTAGATGGCTCTTTTGACTGCATCTCCCCATTTATCTCGATTATATGACAAGTGAACCGCTTGTGGGAGAGTAGCATCTAATAATTTTTGGTAACATATACCCATCGATTTGGTGATCGGCCACGCCTTTTGTTTCCTTCAGGTTTTCCCTGTACAATAAGCCGCTCCATATGCTCACTCCGACTGATATGTCCGAAAAATCCAAGCATTCGAGAGTGCACGATACTGGACAAATGATTTTGATGGACGTATTTCTTGTAGAACCAAAGCATTTGTTCTATGTGCGATCCAGGGCACTCTCAACATTCGTCGCCACGCCCACATCTCAAATGCATCAATGAGACGACGATCTACATCTTTGACAGTCCATGATTCTGAAGCATATAGAAAGAACGAAAAGACCAAGGTACTCACTAGATTGATTTTAGTTTATTTTGTGATATTCCGATCCCTCCACACTTTATTTAACTGTGTCATTGCTGACCTAGCAACCTGAATTCGCCATCACATCCCCCGATATTTTCTATTAGAGCTCCAAGATAGACGAAACTGTTGACAACTTCACAATGTCCAATAGTCAGTTTCAGGGTAATTGTTATGTTCTCTATCAATGATCATAATTTTGGTTTTATTATAATTTATGTTTAGGCCGTAAAGGGCACTGGCATCTTCAAGTCTCCTCAGGAGTTCCAGAATTTCTCTCCGGAAGGCAGCTATCAAGATCGTATCATCGGCAAACCTTAAGTTAGACAATTTTGAGCCGCCAATATTTACGCCACCGCGCCAGTCCTCAAGAAACCTCTTTTTGTGTAAAAATAAATAAAGTTTCATTTAAAAACCAGATAGATTTTTCGAGCCACATCATATGTGGCATCATTAAAAAAAAATGAGTATGCTTGACGACCACACACCAAAAGTGAAACTTCATCCGCACAAAACAGAAACGAAGTATAGCTTACAGGGCCTACAGGCCTGCACAGTGGATTAGCTATACGATGCACAACTCTCTCTCTCTCTCTCTCCCACGAATACTAGTACATAATATACATTTTCTTTTTAGCAAATTTGCTGATACCAATAGTAGAACATAATATACATTAAACCCAGGCCCGCTCAACGATCAATCCTTGTCAGAGAAAGATTATCATTTTGTCGAGGCGGGAAACGAATGCAAACGTGTGATCGACGAACCTAAGGACAAACACAATCAAATGATCAGGAATAAAGTTTTGCGGTTCCAGGAATTTCTGGTCGGTAGCAAAGGCAGTAAGTAACAACTTTACAAAAACGTCTCTCCCACCTTTGACGGACGAACGTGGCATCACGGCGACTACAGCCAAGGAAAAAGCAAACATCCTTGCCAAAATATCTCCATCGCATTCTACCTTAGACGTCCCCCAAGGCAAGTCTCATCCCACCATATCGAACATCAACACTACCATGGCAGAAGTCAAGTTTCATCACCGTGATAATCGTAAAATCCTTAAAGAACTAGACACGCAAAAGGTATCAGAACCGGACGGAATACCTGTCATCGTGTTAAAAAACTGCGCCAACGAACTAACACCCGTTCTTCCCAAGTATTTTCCTCTATCGATAAAGGGATTCACCCATCTTGGAAAGTCATTCCAGTGCAACCTGTTCCAAAAAAAGGCAAGAAAACCACGCCTTCAAAGTATCGCCCAATTGCCTTGGTTCCAATAATATCCAAAGTCATGGAACGTGTAGTCAATCAGCAACTACTCAAGTACCTCGAGAACAACAGAGTAATCAAAGATAATCAGTACGGCTTTCGCAAAGAGAGATCAACAGGAGATATATTGGCCTATGTGACTCATATATGGAGTAGGGCAATTGAGAACTGCGGAGAGTCTCGATCGATTGCGTTAGATACTTCGAAGGCATTCGACAGAGTTTGGCATGACGGACTGCTCAACAAACTGCCGTCCTTCGGACTGCCAGCCTCTCTCTGCAGCTGGCTTGCCAGTTTCCTTAAGAACCGATCTCTGCACGTTGCAATTGACGGACACATCTCAGACACATTCACCATTAACGCGAGCGTGTCTCAGAGCGCAATACTTTCACCAACTCTGTTCCTCATCTATATTAATGACCTGCTGACCGAAACGAATAATCCTGGTTACAGTTCATCCTCGTCAATCGGACTGCTGGGTGTTTCGGTCAACAGCAATATGTCCTGATCCTGGCATGACCACGTTGCTAACATCGCAAAATCATGCTCCCAGAAGCTTGGTGCGCTATTTCGCAATAAAAAACTGTTTACAACGCAGCAGTTGCTCTAGCTCTACAAAGGGCAAATAAGACCGTGCTTAGAATATTGCTCACACCTCTGGGGTGCCGCACCAAAGCACACCCTAAAGCTGCTGGATTCCATTCAGAAGAGAGCTGTGCGTCTTGTCGGCGACCCGGAGTTGACCCGGAATTTGGATAGTCTGGAACACGGCAGACATGTGGCCGCGATGTCCCTGTTTTACAGATACCTTCACTGCAGATGTTCCCAGAATTTGGCACGCCTCATCTGCCCCTGGCAACGCCTGTCAGACAGTCACGACAGACGGCAAGAGCGCACCAGTTCGTCGTACAACTGAAAACACCTAGAACAACATCGCTTTTCAAGAACTCTCTGATGCACTGCACCACCGTGGAACTCACTCCCAGGACATCTGTTTCCCCTTAATTACAACCTTCAAGAAACGTGTCAATCAACATCTTCGCACACACACCGCCAGTCGACCGCCATAGGATCTCCTTGATCTCCTTTTATTGTGTGTGCCACTACCATAAAAAAGGCGAGATCGGCGCAGATGACGTGTAAGAGACGAAGGTAAAAGATGCTTGGTTTGAATTGGGGACGTGCTTCTCTATTTTGATCACCTTGTCGCATTACAGATTTCAAAACTTTCTCGTCACACATTCTATAGCTTTTAAGTTTTCATAACGCGTTCAGTTTCACTTTAAAATCAGTTATCACCTTCGAAAACTGAGCTAAACTAAACTTTGTGACATCCCGTTTTGGGTTATTAACTAGAAGTAAATTTTTAGTACGCCCCGGTACTATTCCTGCTTCCGTTCGAAGTACGAAATCTAATTCCGATATTGAATTCGATTTTATATCTGCCCCGCGTGACCTAAGGATTCCGTTTTATTGGAGCGTAGAGAAATGCCGCAGTTAAATTTCCTGCGTGCTGGTCTCGTTTTTCGAGGCGCAAGACAACGTCTGGTTCGGCTTGGTAGGTACGATTCTTTTTTCAGAGAAGCTTTTCGGTTGTTCAGTCGATTTTTTATAATTTGTTTTAAGCCGAGGCATTTGCGATGGATTTTGTCGGCTAACAACGTAGTGATTCCCGTATTAGCAATTGCGATTTGTTATCGTTAAATTTTAGTGCTATAGATACGGGAAAAATCTCGCCAAGCGAGGATTTTTGGAATTGGTTTTTTTTTCTGACATAGGCAGCCATTGTAGTAGGTACTTGGCGTTTTTTTTATGTGCCATGTAGTTTCGCCCTCAGTTTAAGAGGTAAGTTTTCTTTATTAATTGCTGATTGTGGGTCTTTATTAATTGCATTTTCGTATTATTTCGCTTTATGTTCATATCGGACTCGATGTTATAGTCTAATTAATCGGCGTGACGTCATCCTAATTAGAGATTAATTCAAGCTTTTGGGGTTCTATATTTGACTGAAGCTGTCGTTATGGTTTATTCACGGGGCCTTGCGATCAGCCTAATTAATCGTTTTTACTTTATTTCCGACGAAATATAATGTAGATTTTCGGTAATTTTAGTAGTTCGATTTACTTGACCTTTCCGAGGCGATTCAGCAATGGGTGTAAAATTTAACCATTGATTTCTATTTGAGGTCAATCAGACCATTTTTTGTCTAATTCATTTAGTATGATTTTTCATTAAAGTTTATTTTGTTGCTTCTGTCCATTTATTTTTGATCATACTCGAACTCTTTTTTTATCAATATGGGAGGGTTTTTGTCTGTACCAGACTAGGAACGACCCATTTAATTACATTAATTTAGCTTTTATTTTGTACTATTGCTGTTAGTTACTGCTTTCAACGATTATGTACGTTTATTTTGCGGTGCCAAACACGGTCTGAATTATTGGACTGCTTATTTCCTCTTTCTAAAAGGCTGTAATATTATTTTTAACTGATGATGTCGGCTTCCCTTGGGCGAACTGAACCCTTTTAGTTTTTTTTTGCATAACTAAAATTAAGTTATAGTTGTAAATATTTCGATTGCACTAATACACTGTTATGTGCTCTTTTCTCATTTAATCTTTGTTTTTTTTCCTTTTGGTTCATTTTTGATATTTGATTTAAAATAACAAGGGGAAATACCCTGTCCCTTAAATTTGAAATTTAAAACTCTGCAGAATTATTTTTTCTTGAAGAGATCGTATATAATAGCAATCGATTCACATATCGTTGGGACTCGTTACCAGGGAATGTTTCCAATCCTAGGGTCCTTCCACTCGGTTAGAACCGTTGGAACTTGGTTGTCCTACCACCGGGCGAGAATTTGGAAGTCCTTTCACCAGGCGGAAACTTGATGGTTCGCCTACCCGGCTGAACTGCTGTAGATTTGGCGTGGCAGAACTTGCTTACCTGGTGTAACCGGGCAGTCCATTGCAACGGCAGACGTGTTGGACGTCGGAGGGTTTTCCACCCAACTAGATTCGTGGATGTTGGAACTTTGATGAAAAAGCTAAGTGTTTAGTTTAGATTTAAAATACTGTGTCTGGAATAACTGTCACTTTTACGTTAGCACCTTTTGTTCTTATAAGTTATTGCGCCTCTCTTATCTTTGCGGTTTACGTGATCACGACCCCGCGCGGTAAACCAAACCCAAGTTCTCTTTTTACTATCCCCAACTTCTCGCTGGGGCTCTAAGGCGCTGTGGTGCCTATTTCATTTTCATTCAATTTTAATCTTCAAAGGGTTTTGGTCAACCACTGATAAATTATTTATTTTTATTGCTATAGTTCATTATTATTAGATAGTTTAGTTCTATTGGGGGTTCAAACCACCTACGAACATTGGTAACGCACCTGTATTTATGTAATAATATTTAGCATTCTCAATTTATTTTTACACCCTTCTTTATCTATCGTTATTCTAGGCCTTTACCGTTGCCTATTTTGATCTTATTTTAAAATAAAGAGACAGTATTTTGTCTGCGGCATTTTTATTTGGTTCCACAATCTACTGATCGACAATTTACAGTTCCACTTGTTTTGGTGGTGGCAATTTTTTCTTTTGCGATTTTTACCGGCAACATATACCTTGGGGAGTGGAGGTTTTGCAGCAAGTTCCACGAATAACGCGGGGATCTCCAGTTTGGTCCGTAATAAACTCGGTGGCACCCAATGAACCTATCCCCGGTTAATTGAACAGCGGGCAAATTGCGCGCTCATTTTACAACTTGCTACAGGGCCTTGCATTCCGACCTTGCCGGGTGTTTTTTAACGGAAAATATCTGATCGAATTCGGTAAGTGTACATTAATACTAATCTCGGTGGAGTTCGTCATAGCTTCACGAGCATTGAACAACTTTTAATCTTTACTGTTAAAAAAAAAACAATTAAATAATATTTTTATTACACAGAAAGCGCGTCGCCACTTTATGGCACTAAGAAAAATTAATTGCCTGTCTGTCTACTACCAGTATGTCTGTCTACAAAAACAATAACAATGTCTCTTGGTCCAAGACTTGATACATTTACGTTGTATCCGATTACTAAGGTGCGCATCTCTTTTCAATTGAGGTATAGTTTTGATAAATGTATCTTATATTCGACTTTTACTGCTTTAGGTGGGTAACCCCAAGTCCACGCACATGTGTGCGGCGAAACTCGGATTTAGGTGTAAAATAAGATTGCTGGTTAGGACCCTGTTATTATGTGGTTGCAAGGAACTGGTTTGGGTAAGAAACAAAGTCTCTCCAACTGATGGTTCGCTTGAGTAAAATATGCTGATCGTTGCACATTTAAGGTTTATAACCGCTTGTGGAGCAGCGAAAGATTCAAGCAGCTGTCTTCTGAAAAAAGTAAACACCACAGGACCTGCTTAATCCATGACAGGACAAACACTGACTCTGGCCTCATCCATAAGCTTGCTGGGCCTCAACGTAGATAACAACATGTCTTCGCGTAATCACGTCACCAAAATCGTTAGGGCCGCAGCACAAACGACACGACTTTTCCGCACACGCACCGCTCGTTGAGTGGTATAGGAATTTCCTTGTATATGTGCCGAACATAAAAAAAAACCTGTACATATAAAATGTGGACACAACTGCTAATGTGATATTAACAAAATTGGGACCAAACTATTAATGTGGCGATAAAATTTGAGATTCAATATTAATATTCTGCTGAAATTTTATGGAAGCATCATAAGCCAAAATATTTAGTTGAATTACCTTAATATGACTCTCATTAGCATATTTACAATTTTACTTTACAAAGTACATTTCAACCTTCATTTTCGACGTAAGTGTAATACATATTCATGGATACTGAACTAGCTATCAAGCATATGGTAATTGCTCATATATAAACTAAAATAGCTGCTCTCCATTGTGGGAAATGCACTGTTCCAATTTAGGCCCAATTTCCAAAAGTCATTTACATATTTCCAACTTTTAGTTGGTTAGGTATTTAATATGCGAGTTATTACATTTTGCCAGAGAACGAGAATGGCACGGGAATATACATTATCGTAATTGCTAAAGAGGCCAAAGAGGAAACACAACCTTTTCGACTTTGAGTAGGGTAATGTAACAAAGATGTTTATATTATAATTATTATTGTGGTTTAGCTACTTACATTGACTATTATTTTGGGTCCAAACTTACACAGCTTCTGTGCTACGAAATATTTTTCAATGTCGAGCAATTGAAATCGAGAACTTTACACTAAAAGCAACTTAGGCAAGGGTTATTAACATAATGCACCAGAGTGGTGCAAGAGTGAAGAATTGAGGGTATATCCATTGAAAACTTCTGCGAAAGCGTTCATTTAAAAGAATAATCTACATATTTTTAGATCCCTCAAGATGCATGGACAGATGATACAGAGAAGCGTGGATGTTGGATCCTTGAACACAAGTTAACGTACCCGTAACACCTGGAAAAGACCACAATCAAGGCTATAAGAGCTTTATGGAGATACAAAAGCTTGGTAGGCAAGACATGGGGGCTAAAACCCGGGGTGATGCAATGTCTACACTTCTTTGTCTAAGAAAAGCAAAGTAAATGATAGGCAACTAAAATTTCATGGTTGAATTGACGGAAGCGTATAAAAACTCGGATCTTTTCAACCTCCTTAGAACCAGAATATAATTTGAGACCTTCGCTTTATTTTTTTTAATAGATTGCAGTAATATCTTATTTGATAAGGTTGTGATGACGCGTGGTAAACGTTGTTCGCATCGCGGTTGATATGTTTTCCAACGTTTTGTGTAAGTAACGCTTTTCCAGGACTATTTAGTTTAATTTACCATTTTTTCTATGCAGTTTTCCAGATCCTCTAAAATCAGATGAATTTCAAGACCTGTTGGCCAAATAGACTTCGATCAGTCAGCATTGACGAAAGTGAACTAGTGCGGACTGATGATGAAAAAGCTTTTTCTTTAGCGAATCAGCAGGATGTTGATGTTCAAGATGAAGCGGGCTTAGATTGATCATCAGATGATAATGAGCCTCTTTCCAAATACTTACCAATATCAAAGAGAAAATGAATTCGTTGCAGTTCTTTCGAGCCTATGGCTGTTCAGGTTGAGTTGGGTCAAGATATTGCAAATGATGCCAGCGGTCCAATCAATCAATATTTTCAAAAATGTATACTATATTTTTGATGAAATGGTAATTTTTTTCGAATAGGAGAGCAGTTAGTGTAAGGAAAACCTGATTAGAAACATCTGCGAACGAACTGCTGCAAGTACTTCGAGTCTATGGCGTTTGGGTTGGGTCAAGATATTGCATATGATGCCAGCGGTCCAATCAATCAATATTTTCAAAAATGTATGCAATATTTTTGATGAAATGGTCATTTTTTCGAATAGGAGAGCAGTTAGTTTAAGGAAAACCTGATTAGAAACATCTGCGAACGAAACCATTTTTTGGCTTCCCTGTAGTTCTCTGTAGTTAATAATAATAATAATAAATATAGAGAGCTCCTTCAGGAGATAATATCGTAAGTACAGAAGCAAAACTATGGAAATAAACTAGCAGAAATATAGTTTCTTCTTTAGAACGACCATTTTTGTTCCAAAAGTTACAACTCCCTCTGAAGAGCTTATATTCTACGACCGAAAAATAATGTAATTTCAAATATTTTACAAGTCATATAATACATTACAGCGTCTAGACTTTCAGAATCCGACCTAGTAGCTGGAAGCTTCGAAATAATAAATGTTTCACTGGAGCGGGAATTGCACAGTGTATTATTAAATATTCAAGTATGGAACGATAACTGTTTTATATAAAGTGGTTCATACATGAACCGGTACGGCCTAAGAATTTCTTGTGGAGTAGTGACAAAGATCCATAAATTTATCATCCGAAGGCAATTATACAGGGAATTTTATGAAGCACAGTAAATTTCACCAAGTTTAATCTAAATTATCAGCTGCTGCTTTCATGAATTTCAATTTTGGCAAAAAACATTAAATAGATCGGCTTTGGCAAGTTGGTTGACAAAATATCCTGCAAAAAATCTGTCTCGAAAAAAAAATCTCAAAATGTTTCGATCGTCAAACAGATGATGCCTTTTCACCGACATGTTATGATGAGACAGTTTGTTCGTCGTAAGTCGAGCCTAGTAGAACTTTGCCATGACTACCCCAACTGGCATTCCGTTAAACTTTTATGTCTATGAGAGAAAGTGGTCACTTGTCGAGTCTTCACTAATTTCAACTCCCGAAGAACTAGATTGTGAAGGAAGAATGGTGTTTAAACTCGCACTGAGTATATAGGTTTGGGTTAGTTAGTGACAGGTATTTCACGCAAATTCCCCTCATTGGTAGCCTTCTATCAATTAATATAACTTTATCTGGGACGATAATGGCAAAGAGATTAGCCAAAAACGTCACTTTTTTAAAAGATAATGAACATAATTAGAAAAGAGTTTGATTCAAAAGCCATTAATTTCGCTTCACCAAGTTTTTGAGTAGAACCTCTCGCCACATGTCGCAGATGTTCTAAAATTGACAAGAAATGTAGTTAGATATGTGTAGCACAATAGCACATGAAGACCAGCAGCCGGATCTTTTGGATAGAGTATTGGGAAATTGGTCTATGTGACATAGAACCAACAAGTGGACAATTCAAGCCATCTGTTAAGTTTTTTGATTTTGCTCCTGCAGCAGTATGCCTTGAATACAGAATTTTGAGAAAATTATATTTTAGGCTACTTGGACTTCATACTATCAG
Source organism: Pissodes strobi (assembly GCA_016904865.1). Lineage (NCBI taxonomy): Eukaryota > Metazoa > Arthropoda > Insecta > Coleoptera > Curculionidae > Pissodes > Pissodes strobi. Next base: position 24,171 of record JAEQML010052589.1, read on the forward strand.
TGGCCAAATCATTAATTTGGGAAAATGCTTCTAGACACGAAGAAGGCGGCTTCAAAAAGAAAAATAAAAAACAACCCTTGCCAGACAAAAGATTTAGGGAGTCCGAAAAGCAAGTTTGCAGCAATTTATGAATAACGACCAACAAAATTATTCCATAATGACAGTTAATATCGTTCTCATGTACTCACAGCTTAGTTTTTTACCGTTTTGATTAATGAACTCACTGACTGTAGGTCGTTTGCTTTCATATATTGTATCTAATATCAATACTTACCATTTTGATTTATGAATTCACGATTAAACGACTGTAGTTCGTTTGCTTGCATATATCGTATCTAATATCATTATTTACCATTTTGATTAATTAGCTCACTGTTAAACGACTGTAGGTAGTTTCCTTTCATATATCATATCTAATATCGTTATTTATCATTTTAATTTACGAATTTACTGTTAAATGACTGTATGTCGTTTGCTGTCACATATCGTATCTAATATCGTTATTTACCATTATGAGTTCACTGATAAATGACTGTAAGTCGTTTGCTTTCATAAATCGTATCTATTATCTATTATGGACTTTCCTCGTTTTTGTTCACTGAACTTACCGTTTTTGCTTATCGAACTTACCGATAATTAGCTGTAGGATATCTATTATCGTGTATCATACCTACTTCTGTCTCTTCTCATAATTGCTGTGGAGATACTTATTTTATTCATAATCCTATTTTATAATACCCCGAGTAGAGAATTTATTTTGCGAATGTTATTATAATTAATTGATTTATTTTTACTGTAATTGGCTGTGCGCCTCATGGAAGTAATTTGATTCACATAACTACAATTTACAACCTTAATTTTTCGTCTTGATACCGGTAGCGAACTAAGCTCGCTTCGTTTTTATCAGTAGATACTTACTGGATATATACATACATACATACATATAAGGGTTAGTAAAAAGTACCAGAACGCTTAAATATCTTCAAAATTGCTAAAACTGCATTTGCAAAATTCGGTACCTGAGGGTTTCCGGGCATGTGAAATTTAATCATGATATCCGCTGTTGCCAGATTTGCCAGTTTTGCTCTACACGCATCATTTAATTATCTTAAATGGAACGCCACATTTTTTTATTGCAAAAAATGGGCCGTATCACATTAAGTAAAACCCCAAATTTTCAGAGGTTACCTGTACTAATTGCTAAGATGTGACAACAACGCATTTTTAGTAAGAAGTAGAGGAACGCTTAAATTTCTTCAAAACCGCTAAAGCTGCATTTACAAAATTCAGTACCTGGGGGGTTTCGGGCATGCGGAATTGAATCATGGTATCGGCACTGTTGTCAGATTTACCAGTTTTGCGCTACACGTAGTCATTTTGTTCTCTTAAAGGGAACACCCCATTTTAAGCAAATGACAGTAATTGCTTCTAAATTTTAAGAAAAAGCTTTGACTAGGAGAAATTGCTGAACTTTTAAGCAATTGCTGGAAGCAAAAGCAGTTACCTCAATTATTATTCATTGGCTTTTAAGCAAGTACTTCGATTTTATAAGAAAAAGCAATTGCTACATTTTTATTCATTAGGCCCATCCTTACATTTGCTTAGATTAGTTTTGTTGTGGTATTTGTCCGGTTTTCATCCTAAAATGGCAGAGTTTTTAAATTGGAAAGTAAAATCTTACGCAAGGAATGCATAGAAGAAGATTGTAAAAAATTGTATAGCTTTGATCGTGAAAATGTGCAATGGCTTGCAAACTATTTCCTGGAAGAAAGTGGTGGTGGAGTTTTATCGGCTTTAGACAAAATTAAAATTTTTCTTCGTGTCGTGGCTGACTCAAGTTTTCAAAATACAGTTGGTGACGAAATTGGTGTTCATCAAACCAGTGTCTCCAAAACATATACATGCGCTATGAATAAAATTGTGAGTAAGGCAAAAATATGGATGAAATTTCCAAAAACTGATGTCGAACTTATTGAGCTAAAAATCTATGGTCCCAAAAATATCGATATCCAAATCCTATTGGGGTCACTGACTGCACCAACATCAGAAGTTCTAAGTTTGACGAATTCGGTGACGAATATGTCAATAGGAAGGTATTTGCCAGTTTAAACGTTCAAGCAACTTGCAACGTACAAGATATGTTTATAAGTATAGATTGTCGGTGGCCAGGATCCGAATTTTTAAAGACTTCAATGTTTATGACTGTTTAAGAAATGCTGTGGAAAACTGTTTGTTATTAGGAGACGATGTTTATCCCATATCTCCCTGGCTATAATGACACCGTGGAGAAATCCAGCGACACCTGCTCAACAGCATTATAATAATATTTTTTGTCGAGAACGTGCCATAATTGAAATGTGCTTTAGACAGTTAAATGCCAGATTTCCTACAGTATAAGGTTCATAGCAAATTGGAAAAAAATGCTCCAATTGTCATCTGTTATGTTGTCTTGCACAATATTGCAAAATATTTAAAAGATGAAGATTTTGATTTTTCGGAAGAGGTAAATAATGTTGAAGATTTGTATGTCCAGAACGAATTATGCAATTTCAATATAATTCGTCGTTTGGGTCGGCAAAAAAGAGAATTTTATATTATTCTTTTACCTTTATTAGAAAATTAAGCACCTCAACGATAGGCGCTTGGACTGGGGACACTGTAAATCTAGTTCACAAAGCAATTGCTTAGAATACTCCGGAATGCTAGCAAATGCTTAAGATTTTTATTCTTAGGATCTTTAAGCAATTACTTGTTCTTAAAGCTTTTGCTTTTGCTAATCAACAATTGCTTTTAGCAATTGCTTAATTTTTATTCATAAGGCTCATTGTTGTTTTATCGTTGTTGCTTTGCCTGTTGGCTTTTAAGCACGCTCTAAGTATCTGCCTCTTGTAGAACTTGAACCAATTCCAAGCCTAGATAAAGTATGAGGAGAAGCAACCAAAACATTAAATAAAAAAATTATCCATTTGTTTCTGAAAAGTGTAGAACCTTAGAGCAAACGGAACTCTATGTTATAATAACATATCAGTTTTCCAAAATTGACGTTACATACTATCAATTTTGGATTTTATTAAATTTGGCTCACCTAATCCATCGCTATAAAAATAAATAGGAAATACTACGTAGGTATTTTATTTTTATTTTTATTTATTATCCTTGATTGCCAACAAAGTCATGTACCAATATGACAAAGCAACATCTACGAGAAAAAGAAGGTGAAAGCAACACAATAAAAAGTGTCGACTATACCTGAGTATAAACAATATAAAAACAAAATATTAAAACAGTAAAAATTCACAAGATAGGATATAATGAAACAAAATAGTAAAACAACAATAAATCATAAGATAGGACATAATGATATAATATTTTAAAATTACAATAATAGCTGACTACCTGAAATTACAAGACATTCAAAACATAAGAAGACTAATAAGATGATCCACTTAATTATTCTGTCAGTCTGAAAGAGTAATAGCAATTAGACTTAACAAATCGAATGACCGATTTTCTAAATGCTTTAATGGACGAGATATCCTTAACTTCTGGTGGCAGCCGCTGCTGGTAGGCATAAATGGCCATGTAATGTGGACCCTTCTCCTAAGGCCGCCATACACGATGCAGTTTACCGGAAGGCAGGACCTTCGATTCGCAAACCCGAAGCAAGCCTGTATTCTCGGCTAAGGCATACACGTTACGTTTTATTCGGAGGGTTTTATTCAGTTTTTAGTGTGGTGTAAAGCGAAAAGTTATAGACAAGATCTAGGAAAATGATTTTATGTTAATAGGAGTTGCTTTATTATCTCAAAAACAGCAAAAAATAAAGCGAAAAGGTTCGAAATGGGTAAAACAGAGGTTAATAAATCGACAAGTGAATTCGCATATGCACCTATAAACGAATTACGACTGGAACCTGATAACTCTCGGCCTGTACCCATATCGTCACAATACACGTTTCGACTTGCAAGCAAAAAACCTTGCCCGAAGGTAAATAATCAAGCCCTGACGGTTTTTTGGGAGGCCGAGAGTTCAGGCCCGGCCTTCCGGCCACTATGACCACTATCGATACAGTTTGCCTTCCGGTTTGCAATTCGAAAGGTCCGCCTTCCGGTAAACTGCATGGTGTATGGCCAGCTATAGAATGATGACCCATGAGGAGGTATCCGAAAGTCATTACGACCCCGAGTGATTATTTTCATACCTCCAACATACAAGTTATAATTTCTCATAAAAAGATTGGGATTTTTTTCACCAACATGACCAATGAGAGATAATACAGGGAAGGAGCTGTCATTATATCAAGATCAGAGAAGAGCTCTCGGCACGATGCTCTGGGATGCCTGCCCAGCATGCAACGCACAATCCTCTTCTGACTTATAAATATTTTAGGTGCATCCCTTGACGAGCCCCAGCAGCAGATCCCATAACTTATAATAATTGATTGCACATGAGCAAAGTAGTACACACGTAAACCTCTAAGAGACACTACATCCCTGACCCTGCGAATCAATCCACAGACACTAACCAACCTTGAGTTCAGCGTGTTAATGTGACCCCCCCAACTCAGGCTCGAATCCATGGTTACCCCAATAAATCGCACCGAATCAGCTGTGGGCACAGATTTGTTTTCAAATTTGACAAGTAAGGATTCAGTATTATTATTGGTTTTTGAAAAGACAAGAAGCTTGGTCTTATTAACATTTAATTTAAGGGAATTTTGAGTACACCACTGTGACATGCCTGCTATTGCATTTGAGGCTTAAGCAGATAGGTATGCGGTGGACTGGCCCGCGAGCAAGACAGATGTGTCATCTGCATATTGGCAAACTATGCCTCCATCAAATCCATGCAGATCAATGACGTAAATGATAAAAAGAAGCGGCCCTAAAAATGGAACCTTGCGGTACACCCTGATCCAGTTTAACCGCCTCTGAATAGAAGTTTTTCCCATCTTTAGTGATGCTAACTATTTGTGTTCTATCCTTCAGATACGACCTCATTAGGTCAGCACAAACACCTCTAATGCCATAATTGGCCAGCTTGTCAAGTAAAAGATTGTGATCAATGGTGTCGAATGCCTTTGAGAGGTTAAAAAACAAACCCGCAAGAAATTTAAGAAATTTAAGAAATCAAGCAACCTGACATAGATGACTCTCTCAAAGACCTTCGACACTGAAGGTAACAGAGAGATAGGCCGATAGTTGCCACCAACCCGCCTGTCACCCTTCTTATGCACAGGGATGAGTTTTGCTATTTTAAGCCGACCAGGGAAATGTCCCGCCGCCAGACATTCATTGATAATATGTGATAGCGGTGTTCAAAAAGTCTTCAAATCTAACGATTTAATTTTTGTACAGTTTAACATTGCACGCCACTGTCCTCGCATTCCAAACAAATTAAAACCTTGGCGATACTACTAACGCCATCTCTTGTTTACCACGTTTATCCACTGCGTCGGCAGGCTAGAAAGCTAAAAGTTAAGCGTCCTCAAAAGGCCTTCGACCAATCATAGCGCTTCGCGCTTTATCCGGGCTGTATTTCTAGCGCCATCTGTTGAAAACCACCTTTACTCATTTGGAGCCTGCCGCGCATCCTAAACTCATCTGACCAATCATAGCGTTTCCCGCTATACCCCGGCGACCGAGTCGACCAATCACGGCGCATCCTACAGTATAGCCAGGTTACTCAAACTAAAATTCCCTAAAATTCACATCTTTAATATTCAAATTTCATGAAAACTAATCAGCAGATTTCAACCGGATTTGTATTAAAATTCATAATACTAATTTAGACAACCGGTCATGTTAAGTTTTTACACAATATCTCTGTATTTACATTATTGCCCTTTACATGCCCTAAGCGGTGCATCTTCTCCCACCAGAAGGGGCGGTAACAACTTCTTCAAGTTGCTCTAGTTCCCACGTTCTAGAATTCAGTATTGAGTAAAAAGTAGTCTCTTGAACCTCGACCATGTAAGTCGCAAAAGGCGCACCCCCATTTCTAGCCGGCTGGCGCGAGCCGCCATGCCGGCAAGTTTTCACGTTTTGAGACCTCATATTCTCTCTAGTTCGTTACTCAAGTGATATAGTGATATCCTGCCACAGTCATGGTCACATCAAGCCCACAATAAGGTATTTATTGGCAAACTTAATGCCATTATTCTCCCGCCGAGCAATGGCGTCCCAATTGGTCTTATCCATGGGAGTTGTACAATCGAGCCCTGTCTCGAACCACACCGCACTCAATAGAGCCTAGTCTCTAAATCTCAAGTAAGTAAACGAACATGTTTACAATCACATTCTCACAAAGCCTACAAAAAGGTATATTTCGGCATCTACTGCCATTATGGAGACCCACTGATCTCTAGTACTAAACCTACGAAAAGGTATATTTCGGCATCTACTGCCATTATGGAGACCCACTGATCTCTAGTACTAAACCTACAAAAAGATATTTTTCGGCATCTACTGCCATTATGGAGACCCACTGATCTCTCTAATTCTCAAAGGCTGTGCCATGGCTGCACAGTCCCCAATGGTCTTGCCCATGGGACATTCTATATTACCAATATACCACTGGTTGCTACACTCTTGCCTTATTCTAATATAAGGATTACTCTGCACTAGCCTGCATACATACTCATGCCTTATTCTCATACAAGGATTAAACGGCACTAGTCTGCCAACATACTCAAACTATCACAATGCTACATCCCATACGCGCATTTCAACTTACCTATGCTACCTGCATAGCATACTGACTAATCATTCATGCGTGCACCAATAAGCCGCATTCACAAGGCATTCATGTCATGCCAATATGCACTAACTGCATACCAGTCAAAACCACTACAATCCAGTCATTCATATTTGCAAGAAAGCGAACTACATTGTAAATAGAAGCTAGCCATAGATCTAGCAGTGTTTTTCAAAGTGACTTTCCCCCAGTGTTAGAAGATAACCTCCTGAACATTGAACGTTTCTCATCAATGGTGTTCATAGTGTACATATTAGCTTATAGGTGGACTCTAAGGTAATATTAATCCTGTTATTATCGCTTGTATATTGTTGTACTTTTATATCAAGGCTAAATCAGCTAACATAGTTGATAAGTAGCTGTTCCGCAGGAACTCATAACAGACATTTAACTGTACATAGGTTCAAGGTTATGTTTATAACCATATTTTAGCATAGTATTACAACTGTTTACGCAATGCTTTAGTTTTTAAGAGTATTATTTATGTCATATTTTTCAAGGTCGAAACTTGGCCTCGACTAATAGTGTTCACATCGTAGCACTGACTACATACAATAATTCACTGTTTATGTTTTGTGTATTTATGAGCTTCTAGTTATTTTCAAGTAAAGTAACTTATTAAAATATTCATATAATGCTAAAGCTTTTTGTTTTATTTACAAAATGACTTTAGAACTAGCCCTAAGAGCACACCTCTTTTTGTTCAGACCAAGATCGACTCTGAAACAAGCGGATCCTTTATGAATAAAGCGGCATGCTTTAAAATACATATTGGGATTTCATCCAAACCCGAGGAAAATTTGTTAGGCAAATCCATCAAAACACTGAAGACCTCGCCTGCATCAACATGTCGCAGAAAATTAGTGGACATTTGCTTAAAACCCAATTGAGGATCCAGTTGCCCTGAGCTGAATTTTGCGCGTACTGAAGATATTAGCAATCTATTGGGGATTTTCAATTAGTTGTCCTGATTCCGTTTTAAGGGTGATACTATTATGACTTTTTGTTTTATTTGTTTCAGTGTTTAATATATTCCAAAGCGTTTTACTTTTATTTTTAGAGCTATATATCTTGTTTTATAAAATACTGGTGTGCCTGATAACTTGAGCAATATTACGGACCGTGGAACGAAAGTATTAGCAACAATTTTGTGACAGTTTAGGTTTTTTTAAGGCCACCCTTTTCCTGGTGTACATTGGTGACAAGTCATTTTTAACAGAAATAGACAAAATTTGACTAAAGATCAGATATGTCAGAAATACAGGATTGAAAACACACCTCACTCTCAGGCAAGTTACTAAAAATATTATCAAGTTGCTTGCTGGAGGACGTGCACCAGCGGCGGATCTAGGGACGCGTGGACCTCAGGGCAAAAGATATTTATGGGCCCCTACCCCTTGTATATTTTAAAACTAAGTTAAGGCATCGTGGGGCCCTTCTGCACCTTGGGCCCCTCTGCACCTTGGGCCCCAGAGCGGCGCACCGAACCGCCCGGTGATATGTCCGCCACTGACGTGCACACTCGGGTCATGCCCGTCCCATGAGGCTCCAGACCATAGCCCATCACTAGACTGCCAAGAGCCACAGAACTTGGACTGTTTTTGCTAAAATCAACATTGAAGTCTCCCTCCAGTATTAGATATCTTTCTGGATTATATACGTCATTAAGTAGATCATCCAAAGCAGTCAAAAATACATAAGAATCGCTAACAGGAGACCTATAAACACAAACAAAGATATAGAAGACGTTACAGTATAATATTTCTAAAATAGAAAATTCAAAAAGCTTTTCTTGAGGCGATAACCATGTGCTAATCTCATTCACTCTCAGATCATTCTTATGGTATATAGTTGTACCTCCCCCTCTTGATTGTGTTCGTGAGGAATAGCTTCCCAAGGAGTGGTTACCAAGATCGACTGTTTCCAGATCATTGTTTGACATCCAGTGTTCCGTAATCATAAAAATTGAGGGCTGTGTCTCCTAGTAATATAGCCAGTGGCAGGGTTTTATTTTTGAGACTACGTACATTTAAATGCAGAACGGAAATAATGCTATTTCTTTTTGCTTGGGACGGAGAAGCAAGATTCTCTGCATCGAGGTTTACAACTCTGGAAGGGACTGTTGCTGTCCGTTCCCTAAAAAATTACGCCCCAGAGAGAAATCGAAACGTTGGAAGCTAATTCCAGCAGGCCAGAAATTTTCACCATACACAAGTTTCTTCAAATTAGGGCTAACCCCTATCATAAAACACTGGTGCCTTTTGTTGGAGGATTTGGCCTCACATAACTTGATCTCTACTTCATTTTCATGTGTGTTAGCATTCTTAACAATATAATCTCTTACCGTCTTTTCAGTAATAGACAGTTTTATACGGGAGAGAAATAGCCATATTTTCTTTGACATATTCTATACCACTTTTGTGCCAACCCTTCTGCGTTCTCTATTTTTTTGTAATCGGAGTTTCCTAGTTATGTCCATTGCTACTGTCTATATCTCTATTTAAATCCTTGTCCTTATTTGAATTATCAATCTTATTGTTGTTTTGACTGTCTTTAGGGTTGGGACCATTGGGACGATATCAGCCTCTTCTTTTCGGCATGATGAAGTCATTGCTGGCCGTTGCTTCATGGTTCCCCTTTCCACTACAGTTCACGATGTCATCAAAGTCGTGCGAGATGGCAACACCGTGGCCAACTTCACGGTCATCTTCTATCCGTTCTTCAGGCTTTTGCGACGGTTGGGATGTTGCCAACGCTGTGTATTCTCTTGTTGTTTCTCATGTTTAGAAATTCCAACCTCTCCACTTTTTCCTGTAAGAGGACGTTAGCTAGCTTCAAGATGTCGCATTTTTCGACGGATTGATCCAGTAGTCTGTTCAGGTACTCCAATTTCAAAGATGATATCTCTTCACGCGGGTTTGACTCCTTATTCTTATCGGTATTGTCAAAACCGTCATCCGTTTGTGTTTGTTGATCACCGCGTGACGCACAGCATACAGCATAGGACTATGTTTCGGCTGCCACTAAGCACTTTTGACCCTGTTATTCTCAGCGCACATGAACTATGGTATACACTTTTACACGATAGACACTTTACACCCGATTGAAATTTACTTTTGCAATATTTACAGCATTTTCCGTTTGGATCGCCTTTCCTTAAATCATCCTCACCCGCCATCTTGACAGTTCGCGGCTGGAGGAAACAATGTTGTAAGGGATGAAGCACACACTTTAGGGGTGGGAACTTTTTAGTTTACTAATATTTATGCTATCCTTAATATTTCTACCAATTTTTAAAACGGTCTAAATTTTGTCCGATATATTACAATTTTAAATGGGAAACCGTTAATAAACATTTCATTTTCATTTTTCAATATTACTGAATTAAATGTATTTATTTAACGTTAAATATCAGATTTAATAGTGGAATGGTAAGAACAGAAAATATTTAAACAAAAAATCGCAGAGTAACATAAAAATTATTCTATTTATGACACTACAGTTTACCATTTTACATGCTCGTATACACGAGTACACTAAATCCAAAAAATCAAAATTCTTGTTTATGCATACATTGTGCCAATGTGGAACGCAATTTGTTTGATTCAGCATCAAAATAAATGCTAAATAATTGTGTTTTTAAATTTAGAAAATTTATAAAAGCTTAGTTTGATGCCAAATACGAAACTCTCCATTTTCATTCTAATCAATAATACGTTATGCTAGAGATGAAAGTCACGTTTGCATGGCCGTCGGCAACAGAATTTTCATCGCCCGCCGTACGCTTTGCCGAGTCAAACGATGTTATTACTTAAACATAATTTTTATAGCTAAAAACCTAGATTCTTTATGGTTATGAGTTATGAGTCAGAAAAAGGAAGAAAAGTTAAGACTGGCAAAGAAAACTGGAATATAATTGAAATGCAGAAACAAAAAACAAAACTGTGTAAATCTGTCAAAATAAATATTTTTTGAAAACTCTAAACTAACCAATAAATAATTAATGTGAAAAGGAAAGTAAAGAATAGAGTTATTAGTAAAATGAGAATATAATTAGAAACATAATAAATCGGTTTTTGTATGTTTGTGTTGCAAAACTATTTATACCTATATAAGTCTAAGATGCAAAAACTAACCCAATCTTAAAGCTAATAAGCATAAGCTAATTTTTGGTTTCCATAGTAGTGCCTCTCGGATTGACTATTATGAATTCATAATAATTACACTTGTTGTATTATGCATAGCATAATGCTATTACTGCCATATGTAGTATGCGCCTATTATTAAATGGTTGTAAATACATATCATTAATATTTTCAGATGTCGAATAGCTGCCATATCATACGGAAAGATCAACATAAATCCGATATGTTCCAATGGGACTGATTGCAAATCTGCGCTGCAATGCAAAGCGGACATCAATTATTAATTTTGCATACGGCTAACCTGACAACGAGGAACTGACCAACCTCTACCTAAAATTTAATTGTGTCGAATATAGAGGATTCCATATATTTTTTAACAATACATTCGCTGGTCAAAGTACTTTGGAAAGTACAATAAAATATTTATACAACAAACTATATTTCTAATAATTTCATCGTGAGAATAATTCGTAGCAATCTGCTCCATTCTATACGCTGTTCATTAATGCTATAATGCCATTGCATGAAGCTTCCGTCATCTTTGCGGAAACTGCATTATGTTTATAATTAACAATCAAGGCACAAAATGTTTCCTCAATACGATTATATCAAAATCCAATTAAGTCCTTGAGTACCTGCAAAGCATATTAAATGCTCCCAGTAGTTTTCTGTGAATTATGAAAATAAGATATTACGGACGGGAAAGAATGTATAATAACTTTATTATATTTACGAGTCTTGCAATTTCAAAGTTTGGTATATAACTTGTTTACGGAAATGAATTACGTGAATATCACTGGGCGAACATTCTAGTCCTTTATCGAAAGAAAATCTTAAAGCGGTTAATGATTGAACGCTCTTTTATTATAGACAGCTAAAATACAGGACTCCTAGTACGCTATTAAGCTTAGATTAGGTAAGAGTAAGGATACCGCGCATGACATTAAGCCAATGTACTGAAATTAAAGCCTTTCCAGAGCGGCGGCCATTATTTATATGGCAAACACATCTAGTGTTGTGACGGTGCTATTTTGCAGTTATTTTGTGAGTTTTTGAACAAAGAAAGATAAAAACTAAGATTCCTCATGGTAAATTGTTCGGCATATGGTTGCAAGAGTCGAAGTGAGAAGAAGGAGCCTGGAATTTCATTTCACAGGTAATTATTGTGTGCTGACCTTGTAGTTTATTTGCATATTTCTTGTTTTAATAATAATGCATAATGTACACATTGTGTTACCTTTGAGTATATCATGGTAGGGATGTTTATTTAATTATCGAGAGTAATTTGATACCCGGTCTTGGATATTTTCAGTCATCAAATAATCAATAAAGCCATAAATCTTCTTCAAGGAGAGTCATTCAACAGAGGCGTAGGCGCGTAGGTAATATATTTTTCCTACTCTACCTATAAAATGGATATATTATTTTACGACTGAAAATTACTTTAACTTATTAATTATTATTTATTACTTATAATTTGAATTAATTTATTGAAGGTACCCAGTAACTTATGTGGCAGCTGGTAACAGGCTTTTTCCGATGTTATCGGCCCTCTTCTTTCCTTGTCTATGCTATTAAGGCTAAGTCAACTAAGCTACTAAGCTAACACCACAGTAATAAGAAAAACATGTTCAAACTGATCTTCATTTTATCGTATGCGCGCTTTGTACACTTTTCCATTGTTAGAGTGAAACACTTGTTTGTTGTAATTTCATGGAACAGCTTAAAAGTACGTCAGGGATCGGTTTATCTTCCACCACAATCATCATTGAACATGTATGAACCGTTCTGGAATTCTCTGGAGGAAGTCACCCATATTGCTGAATATGACAATGTGGAGACTTTAATTGACCCAATTGTGGCTTGTGGGATGGTGGAAGCCATGGTGTTGGGGTAAATCAGATCCTCCTCAGATCTCTGACCCTTTGCATTTCTTAACCTATTTCAGAGGTACTATATAAGGAATGCCTCAGGTCCTTTGCCTGATTTTTTTTTCGGGTGAACTCAGTATGATCACAAATATATGTAATAACCCTTTATTACCCTTGAGATATACAACAACTCTCTCGTCTTTCATTTGTGTGTTGATAACACTGAAGTTCCTTATATTATGTCTTGTTCAAAAATTATTTGAACCTGTTTTCAAATCTAGAAATTTAATTCGTATCATATTAATATTCCACGCCACTGTGTATCGCATTTTAAACAATGCCCTTTAAAAACTCGCGGCGACACTCTTAGGGCCATCTCTTGGACAACGTTTATTCATCATCAGTTTAACTAGGAGCAGAACTGCTTCGAACTATACAATTCACTTATTCCAAAACACAAGCTAGGGTCAGCTACAAGCAGAAACGCATCCAACCAATCAAGTGGTTCTTTTCTTACAGCGACTACCGGAAACAGTCAATTTAGCGTCCCTAAAATTCCTATCTATAATAATCGAATTTCATAAAAACTAGTCAGCAGATTTCGACCAGGTTTGTGTTAAAATTCATAATTTCTATTTAGACAACCTGTGATGTTAAGTTTTGTATAACATCTCTATATTTACAATATTTGCCCTCTGCGGAAGGGATATTCCAGGAGTGTTGGTAATTTCACGAGCCAAGGGGGAAGGGACGCACCCTCACCTTCTTAAAAATACTTGTTCCCCGACTATCTCCTTAGTAAGTCGCGATAGTCCGCGCACTCTGTGGCACTCGGCTATGGAAGTTATTCCCTGATTCCCTCACAAGTAAGTCGCTATAGTAAGCGTTCCCTGTGGCACTCAGTCATGTAAGTAAACTCACTATTTCACAGTCACTTGCTCAAAAGCCGAAAGGTAAACGGCGTTTTTAGCACTCGGCCAATATTCCCTCTACTTTATTATAATGAGTATAAAGTGTCCCATAAGTGCTATTTCCATTTCACGGAGTGCAGCCTACCTATGCGTTCCCAGCATAACCTGTTTTAGAATCCATTTTTTTGCGTGTATTAAAACCGCATTTCTGCAAAAGCATCCCTGTCATGCTCTCTTCTTAAATTGAAGTTTTCTCTTACACACTCATACAGTGTGATGCTTTCCAGTGCAATTTACTCTGCAAGGTAAAATAAACTCTCGACGCCATTGCGCTACCAACAGAAGTTATTTATGCATATTACTGCATATTTTCAATTCACTCCAACTTGAGTCATTCTCAGTTGCAAGAAGTTGAGGTACAGTGTATATAGAAGCTAAGGAGAAACTTAGTAAGCCTTTTAAGTGACTTTCCCTGTGTTTGAAGATAAATTTCTCAACGGTTGAACGTTGCTCGTCAGTTGATGAATATATTGTATATAGTAGCTTATTGTCGGCATTAAGGTAATATTTATCCTTTTATTATTACTTGTATATTACTATATTTCATCTCTCAGTGCTGAGCTGAAATCCGTAATAATTAGTCAGAAAATAGATCATAAAAATTGGAAATTGTCTGAATCTCCTTCTGATTACCAAAAATTTGCTCATTATCGAGCTTAATGGCATGACCTATATAAAATTTATCATAGGGATCATATCAACCAGATTTACAGTAGTACTGGTAATGATTGCAGGGAGTTTTGGAAGTTTGTTCAGGCTAAGAGCAGAAGCTTAGAAATACCCAGCTCGATGTCCCTTAATGTTTATAGTAGTGTCACGACTAGTATTCTATGACGCCACGCCTGGGATGGCGTTCAGGTTATATAGCGCAGATTATGGATCAATCTACGTCAGATGAGAAGAGCTATTAAAGAAGGCACTTCGGTAAAACAATTGGTCACAGACTTAATGAGTTTGCACTATAACCGATTGCTAAAACATGCATGTGCTTTCAGCTGAGGTATGGTTTGAATTGTTTATAGGTCTTAATCCCTGTATTATAATAAAGTTCTTTAAGAGCGGTGTTGTGTTTTAATTTATGGATAGGTTTGGTTATTTCATGAGATAATTATTTAAGGTTCTTAGTTTATCTTAATTTCGCTCAGCAGTTTAAGGCACTATAAATAACTAACTTTAAAAATCTCTTGACTTAGAATTTTGACAGATCTATCGTAGATTTGACTTTAGTACTTTTTAGGCGGGCATCCCCTAAGAAGTACGTTCCTAAGAACTGCACTTCCCAGGTCAAGTCTGAAGATTAGGATATGGTTAGAACCCCTACCACGTCCTTGTGGACTGCAGTAGTTGAGAGCGGAATACGTGAGAGACAAAAGCCTATGGGACTGATGGTTCGTTTGACTATTTGTATCATAAAGTCTGCTAACCATTATAACTTTAAGGTTCATAATTGCCTGCGCTGTTTATAATTTATCTTGAGTGTGTACATAATATTTTTCAAATTCAAGTTCAAACTTAGGACAAGGTGGTAATTAATTAGAATTTAAATGTTTCAAGTACTTTACAATAGTGACAATCCACATGAAATAGTGGATCTTTTTCAGATCATTTTGGCTCGTTCTATGAGAAGTTAAATTGTGATATATCTGCCTATGATAATGACAGCAAGGTAAATACTAATTGTTGTGATATTAGCATAATGGATGTTTTTAATTGTATAAATGATCTTAAGCCGAAGTCAGAACCAGTCCCACATCACCTACCTGTGTGTATTCCGGTGAGGCTCTAGCAACATCAAGGCGTGTGGGTCAAGTCTCACGGATCCGGCTGCGGAGACATGGATGCTTCAGTGGCTGGAAATCAAGTGAGTCGCAGGAGGTGCTGTTGCGCATTTATATGCCGAACAGCTCCATTAACAAGCCCCGCCCCCATGTCCGAACACGGTGGACTGACCAATCAGGCAGCATGGTGCGCACATTGCCCGCGGAGGTTATGTGCTCCTGCTCTCCTGATGCTTGTGATTTTTAGATGTGAAGAAAAATTATTTTGTAAGTTGCTAGAGATTATATTTTCAAAAGTTTGCTTGATATTTAGAAGTTCCTGCGGGGCACTGAGCTTATGGTGGCATTAACTGTTTATAATATAGGGATATTTCGCGATATAAGGTGCGTGCCGTATGTGTGTGTGTTGGCAATGTTTGTGTTCAAAAACCGTTTTGAACACGCTTTCAAATCTAACGATTTAATTTTGTACAATTTTAACATTCCACGCCACTGTCCTCGCATTCCAAAGGAATTAAAATCCATAGCGATATTACTAACGCCATCTCTTGTTTACAACGTTTATCCACTGCATCAGGCAGTCTAGAAAGCTAAAAGTAAGCGGCCTCGAAAGGCATCTGACCAATCACAGCGCTTTCTACAGGAAAGGCACTGTACCCGGCGATATTCCTAGCGACATTTGTTGTAATAACGTTTACTCATCTGAACCCGGCCGCGTATCCTACGCCGAGTCGACCAATCACAGCGCATCCTACAGGATGGCCACTTCACCCAACCTAAAACTTCCTATCATTATAGCTAGGAAGTTTTAGGATTTTCTAGGGAGCCCTAAAATTCCGATTTTTAATAATCGAATTTCATGAAAACTAGCTAGCAGATTTCAACCAGATTTGCGTTCAAATTCATAATATTAATGTAGACAACCGGTCATGCTAAGTTTTTACACAATATCTCTATATTTACATTATTTGCCCTTTCCATTTCCGGAGGATGTAGATTATCCCGCCAGAAGGGGCGGTGACAAGGGGCGTTGACAACTCCGTCGAGTTGATCTAGTCACGTTCTAGAAGTGAGTAGCATCTTGAACCTCAACCATGTAAGTCGCGCTAAGGGCGCTCTTCCCGCCGGCATGGTGCCAAGTCGCCATACCGGGCAAGTTTTTACGTTTTGAGGCTTCATAATCCCTCTAGTTCTCTACTCAAGTGAATTGTGGTATCCAGCCATAGTCATCGTCGTCACAAGCCTACAAGCAAGGTATTTATCGGCACCCTGTCTGCCATTATCCTCAATCTCAGTATGACGATGTACCATCGCTGTACTGGCGTCCCCATTGGTCTTGTCCATGGGAGTTCTACAATCGAGTCTTTTCTCGAAATCCAAGTAAGTAAACGCACACGTTTACATTCACATTATCTCAAACATGGTACCATCGCTGTACTAGCGTTCCCATTGGTGTTGTCCATGGGTTCTCAATATTAAGCGAGTCTCGTCTCGAATCTCAAGTAAGTAAACTCACACGCTTACAATCACATTTTCTCAAATGCGGTACCATGCATCGCTGTGCTAGCGTTCCGATTGGTCTTGTCCATGGGTGTTCACATTCTCCATGCTTTATCAAATATAACACTGGTTTGTTATACTCTGACCTTATTCTAATATAAGGATTACCCTGCACTAGTCTGCAAATATTCTCTGGCCTTATTCTAATATAAGGATTACCCTGCACTTGTCTGCAACTATTCTCTCAAGTTTTATTATACTACAAAGATATCACAAATGCTATTTCTTACACGGATTTCAACTTACATATGCTACCTGCATAGCGAAAAGGGCCTTACTGGTTTTAAGATGAGACGGGGCGCCTGCTATAAAAAGATTGAATAGCAGCGGCGACAATACCGTGCCCTGCGGCACCCCTGCCAGCAGTCTCCTGCTCGCAGAAATGTGCTTACCTATTCTGGTAGTGAAAGTGCGCTCGGCAAGGTATGACTCGATAAGTGATAATGTGTACAGCGGTAATCTGTATTTCGCTAAAATCTTGTGCAGTAGCCCCCTCTGTCGAACGCCTTTCAGAAGACTCCGCGACGTTGAGCATCCCCAGCCTAAATGTGTATGGGTTGTCTTTATGTTATTTGAGAATTTTTGCAATCCCTTCGTTCTTTTCATTGGCTCTACAGCAAGGTAAGCCCTTGCATTAGCCAAAACCGTGTCTTCTTCACAACACTTTCTATGCATCAACCGTAGACCCCGCCCCCGCGCTATACATTAACTAGTTTCAAAATATACTCGTGCTTCCTTGTACAATGAATATTCGTAATTTAAGCAGTGCTGAATTTTCTAAGGAATGATAACTGGAGCGGCCACGTGCTTAAGCCTGGATTGATCATTTAATCCGGCCCTGGTGCACTAAAGTTTTAGAACCATTTTTTCTCGTTTTTACACTTGTAATCAGCGCCACC
>MU190538.1:0-20316 GCA_016904865.1 Pissodes strobi
GGAATACCTGCCATCGTGCTAAAGAACTGCGCCAACGAACTAACACCTGTTTTTTCCAGGCTTTTTTCTCTTTCTTACAGAAAAGGGATTTACCCATCCTCTTGGAAAGTCGCTCGAGTGCAACCTGTTCCAAAAAAAGGCAAGAAATCCACGCCCTCAAACTATCGCCCAATTGCCTTGCTTCCAATAATCTCCAAAGTCATGGAACGTGTAGTCAACCAGCAACTACTAAAGTACCTCGAGAGCAACAGAATAATCAGCGATAATCAATACGGCTTTCGCAAAGAGAGATCGACAGGAGATATATTGGCCTATGTCACTCATATATGGAGTAGGGCAATTGAAAACTACGGAGAGTCTAGAGCGATTGCGTTGGATATTTCAAAGGCATTCGACAGAGTTTGGCATGACGGACTGCTCAAAAAACTGCCGTCCTTGGGACTGCCCGCCTCTCTCTGCAGCTGGCTGGCCAGTTTCCTTAAGAACCGATCCCTACACGTTGCGGTCGATGGACACATCTCGGACACATTCCCCATCAACGCGGGCGTGCCTCAGGACGCAATACTTTCACCAACTCTGTTCCTCATCTATATTAATGACCTGCTGATCGAAACGAATAATCCTGTTTACAGTTTTGCAGATGACAGTACCCTTGTCTCCCACTTTAGATCAGAAAAACCCTTACCAGCGACTGGGACTCATCACCGCAGACAGGAGCAGATTACAGCAATTAATCAAGACCTGGAGAAAGTTCAAACTTGGGGCGACCGAAATTTGGTCCAGTTCAATGCAGCAAAGACCCAAGCAGCAACTTTTACTAAGAGGGCCAATACAGCGGGCCCTGACATCATTATGGCAGGATCGACCATTCCTTCATCCTCGTCAATCGGGCTGCTGGGTGTCTCGGTCAACAGCAATATGTCATGGCATGACCATGTTGCTAACATCGCAAAATTAGCCTCCCAGAAGCTTGGTGCGCTATTTCGCAACAAAAAACTCTATACACCGCAGCAGTTGCTCTTGCTGTACAAAGCGCAAATAAGACCGTGCTTAGAATATTGCTCACATATCTGGGGTGCCGCACCAAAGCATACCCTAAAGCTGCTGGATTCCATTCAGAAGAGGGCTGTGCGTCTCGTCGGCGATCCGGAGTTGACCCGGAATCTGGATAGTCTGGAACATCGCAGACATGTGGCCGAGATGTCCCTGTTTTACAGATACTTTCACGGCAGATGTTCCCAAGATTTGGCCCGCATAATCCCGCCCCTGGCAACTCCTGTCAGACAGTCCCGACAGACGGCAGGAGCGCACCAGTTCGTCGTACAACTAGAAACACCTAGAACATCGCTTTACCAGAACTCCTTTGTCTGGCGCACTGCATCACTGTGGAACTCACTTCCAAGACATCTGTTTCCCACTAATTACAACCTACAAACATTCAAGATCCGTGTCAATCAACATCTTCGCACACACACCGCTCGTCGAGCGCCATAGGATCTCCCTTTAGTGTGTGTGCCACTGCCATAAAAAAAAAAAAAAAAAAAAAACTAATCCATCCCTATATCTTCCTAATACCCAGCGTCAATTTTATTGGACACGTCGTTTGTAAATTTTAATCACCCTCGCAAGACCAGTTGCACATCTTGTTGGACATATTTGCAACGCCATCTAGTACAGCGCGCTCAAACCTTCTAACATATTCACGAGTTTATTATTTCAGCAATGGTTGATTTGTCGTTTCATAGTTTATAATTGTTTTATTACAATTTATCAGCATATTTAGGCTTATTATACTCACATTAACTAAATGTGATACTATGAATTTTATCCTTAACCTCATATTTCTTGCGCCCGGGTTGGACATAAAAACGATATGACGACATTTTTAAAGACTATGTCCAATAAGATGTCTGTGAAGACATTTTATGTATTTTATTGTAAATTCTTTTTGCTAGTAATATTTTGTAAAAAACGGTATCTTAAACCAGGAAAAGATGACGATCTATTGCTTAAAATATTAGAAGCAGATTCGTCTGACGTAGAAGGCTATGAAGACAGTGAAAAATGTGTTGCTTTTGAGGAAAATGAAGCAGAAAAAATAGTAATTAAAGGATCAGATTTGGATGAAGACCAAGAAGGAATATATATTTTAGAGGAAGACTAAAAGGATGATACGGATTTTTTTTATATATATTCGCCACACACACAAAAGGAGAATCATATACCACTCAACGAGCGGTATAGGTGCGAAAAAGATGGTGGACGTTGGGCTTGAAGGGCAGTAGGTTGTAGTTTTCAGGAAAGACGTTACTCGTCCATTCCAGAGCAAGGCAGTCCTCCAGACATAGGAGACCCGCAACAGCGACGCCCTAGGTGTTCGCAACTGAATCGTATGCTGATGGATGAGCATCTTGTTTCTGACGGAGGTTTCTGTATGACACAATTAAGAGGGGGAATTATAAGAGCCAGCTCGTTCGAACACCTTCCATCGTAGTATCGATAATAAAGAGATGCTCGACCACTTTCCTTCGATATTCAAGTTTATCAAGGTATTTATTCAACTCTGGATCATCCACAAGACGGACTGCTCTCCTCTGTATGAAGTTTAATATCTTGGGCAAGTGTTAGCCCTTATCTGAGCCTTATAGAGCAGTAAGAGCTGAAGAGGTGTATACTGATTACGCCAAGACATGTTGTTTTTTACGTTGATGTCCAGAGGGCCTGTAAATGTGGCCAGAAGCAGTGTTTGCTCTGACATCAGATCCTGCGGTGTTTGCTTTTTTCGAGAAGACAGCTGCTTGAGTATTTCCTGCGTTAAGCTGGACATTCTTTTCGTCACCCCATTACACGCATGACATTCATATCCTCACTGATGGCAGCAATCTGATTTTCTCGCTCGCGTTGGGAACGAGTAGCGGTCATTGGAGCCGGCAACATGAATGAGGATATAAGAGTGCTGTTTTACATGAATAATTTCAAGTACAAAATGGCGCATTGGTCATCAGACTCACATGATGACGATTTACCTTTAAGTACCTGCAAAACCAAATTAGCCAAACAAGAAGGCAAACAGGAAGGAAGAAAAAATCGACAAAGCTACACCTGGAAAAATATAACCCTTTTCCTCAAACGCCTTTTGATATTCCATAAATTACAGAAAATTGTGATGAAAGGCAACATTTTTCAGCGTCTGATTATTTTACAATGTCTTTCGAGGAAAATATTTTTTATCAAATCTGCCGCTCTACAAATGTAAAATATATGCTACTGCTTAACGAGCCTCTAAACTTAACATTAAAGGTGATAAAACATTTTCTTGGAATCACCATTCTAATGTCAGTTCTAAAATATCCTGAATACCTATGTATTAGGCACAAACCACTAGAGTTCATGTCATATTTCTGAGAATTACATGTGATTCTTTGATATTAGGAACAACTTGGCAGTAGTTTTTGATTGAAAGTTACAGACAGTTGTTTAATCCTACCAAGAGAAGCTAAAGTTGCAATTGATGAGCAAATGATACTATTCAAGGAAGTGTGTGATGTGAAACAACATGGGAATGGTAAAGCCAATCCTGAAGGCTAAAAAATATATGCACAACACCATTTCGGTTATTTTTAAATTTTGAGATGTACCAAGGTAAATATACTTTCTTGTACAATTCCGTGAAGCATTTAGGTGTAGGTGGTTCAGCCGTCATCAGGCTTGTTGAGACACTACCAGACGGTTCCCATATTTATGGGCAAATACTTCACCACAATTGCTTTATTAGAAATCCCTTGAGAAAAAAAAACATGGGACTGGTACAATCACGGGATCGAGAATTCCACAAGCTGTCCACCTAACATCAGATCATATTTTATACAGATTGGCAAGAGGCTCATCTGAAAAACTGAATGATATGATGGAAAAATTAACGTCCTTCTGTGGTTAAATATTTTGTAAGACGAAGTTTCAGCATGAGTGCAAGAGATAGTCTAAGTCCAATAAAAAAATATTATAATGAGATGACCTAAAATGGTGTCTAAATACAATGAGTTCATGGGAAGCATCGATCTTATTGACATCACGATTGTACATTATCGGATAAAAAAAAGCATGATACTGGTATAATCATGGGATCGAGAATTTCACAAGCTGTCCAGCTAACAACATATCATATTTTATACAGATTGGCAAGAGGCTCATCTGAAAAATTGAAGGATTTGATGGAAAAATTAAGGTCCTTTAGTGGTTCTTTTTGCATTAAATATTTTGTAAGAAGAAGCTTTAGCATGAATACAAGTCTATACATAGTCTAAGTACAATAAAAAAAATATTAGAATGAGATGACCATCATGGAGTCTAAATACAATGAGTTCATGGTAAGCATCCATCTTATTGGCATAATGATTGTACATTATCGGATAACTGTGCGCACCAATAAATGGACACTTAAACGTATTTTTCACCTTACGGATGTCGAAATTACCAACTATTGGGCTTTGTATCGAAATAATCATAAAAAGCTAAACAATAAGTATTGTTACGATTTTCCCGTGGGCTGTGACAAAAGTTCAACTTTAAATATTTTATTCTCTTTATTCCTTATCACTATATACAATTAAACACATTAAAATGCTCTTGTAACTTTACAACAAATAGATCTTTGTAACGCCACTGTTAATCCAATAAGACTGGAAGAGTTCTGCCATTAATGACACTAATATATTAGGTTAAATGGGTTGACAGATA
The DNA here is from genome assembly GCA_016904865.1 of Pissodes strobi. Classification (NCBI taxonomy): domain Eukaryota; kingdom Metazoa; phylum Arthropoda; class Insecta; order Coleoptera; family Curculionidae; genus Pissodes; species Pissodes strobi. Next base: position 4,738 of record MU190538.1, read on the forward strand.
TTTTTTGTCGTTGATTACTATCATTGTGACATGTAATAAAAGTGTTTTTTAAAAAGCAACATTCGTGGTGAACAATTTAGTTCCGATGCCTGAACCTCACTGAGTAATCTCACGCTTACAACTGGCGCCCAACGTGGGGCTCGAACCCACGACCCTGAGATTAAGAGTCTTATGCTCTATCGACTGATTATTAGAAAAATTGGGCACTACCATCTACGAAGCAGAGGGTAGTGAAAAGGCCCAAGACAAGAGAAAATCTCTTAAAGATAAAGCTAGACGTTCAATTATCTATAACCACGAGGATAAAGTCCTAGCAGACGTGCATGTATTAAGTAGTACTCGGAATCAATACACTTCAAAGTTCGCTTCAAAGCGAGATGGGCCATATTTGATCCGGAAGCTTGATATACCCACCACTTACCTTATGTCGTCGATTGGTAATCCAGACGTAGCCTCTGGAAAGTACCATGTGTCTGCCCTGACTCCCTACAGGGGACTCGATGATAAAAATATAGAACAAGTCCGATCATTGCATCGACAAGGATGACCTCCTACAAGTAAAGCTGATGTCAAACCGACAGAACCCCAGACTGAAGCCGCAAACGAGACTCAGCCAATTCAAGTTCGAGACGAAAAAGCTATTTCAGTGAAAAATAAAACCCATGAGCAGGACAAGCCTCCAGACGAACGAACCTATAGGAAAACCACCATTAAGAAGTGCTCGTGCTTTGCCTAAATGTGTGTGTTGTTGCCACGCACTCGAGGACGTTTGTGTAGTATAAAGGGGGAGATTGTAACGGCACTGTTAATCCAATAAGACTGGAATAGTTCTGCCATTAATAACAATAATGTATTAGGTTAAAAGGGTTGACAGATTTGTATTTGATATTGATTACTATCATTGAATTCTTTGACAGATAATAAAAGTGTTTTCTAAAAAGCAAGATTCGTGGTGAACAATTTAGTTTCGATGCTAGAAGCTCACTGAGTAATCTCACAGTTACATCTTTACAATTCAATACTCAATGATTAACTAGTTGCAACACGCATTTTGCGCGCTATTTATATCCAGTCGAACATATATCGATACTATTCCGGAAGCGACCGCGCTGCTTCTCTATTATTCTTGGCCTTGTCGCGCTATATATCGGGAAAATAAAGAGCTGTCCAGAATGTTCGCGGTACACCATGATTCATGCGGAAATAACGTACACGCGGCAAGGCAGTTGTATATGGTAGCCCAGACACATACAGATGGTCGCGAGCCGTGACAGCATATACGGTTCTTCGATTTCAAATTACAAAATGCCGAACATCTTCTTAGTTTAGAAACTGACGACGGAAGCAATAATAAGGTATCAAAATGTTCGATTTATACAAGAAGGAATCCTATGAGATTTAATACTCCAACAAGTACCACAAACCCTTCGTCACCTTTACTAATCAATAGCAACAACGTCAGGATCAGAAACAATACTTTCCAATTCTGAAGAGTGACTCGAAAAACTCAGTAAGGTGTATCGAAAATGCAACACGAAATGTATAAAAAATTTATTAACTTTACTGTATAACTTACAATCATAGGTACCTGGTTTTATGAATTTCACAAGAAGGGAAAACGAATACTTATAATCCGAGTGTTCAATAATATATTGTGGAAAAACGAAAAAAAAATTGTCTGAATGTGTTTGTCTTGGTATCTATTTGCAGTCAAAATATACACAAAATATTTTCATTTTATCTATTTTTTTGAGTTGAGGATATGCTGGGCATGCGTTAGGAAGCTATTCCGCCACGTTTCTGACCAATTTAGGGGTGGATATACTACTAAGACTCAAACGAATTAAATCGAACTTAAGAAAAAAACACCCATAAGTAGTTTATTGGGGGAAATACCTATTGATGTCGAAAAAGTATTTCTGAACACAGATATCCAAGACAAAATTTTAAGACTGAAGACTTCTGGAATCACGTTAAATGAATTCACCAACTGTGTAGTAAATATTTATTCTTAAAATATTGTTACTGTAAAACAGATTTAGTATTATGTGATTTTAATTTTAAATTGCTTATTAATTGACGCATTGTTTTATGAAGCTGATGAAGAAGACATGTTTATTTCATTGTTAGTTACGAAAACTTCAACTTTCCTAATTGGTGAAAAAAGTAGCTTATCTTGGCACTAATAATTTAGATTTTGAAAAATGTCACATTATTTGCCAAAATTAGAAAAATAGCTATATTATGATGTTATTCGCTATTTTAATTATTATTAGAAACGCATCTACTATAAATTTATTTATAAGAGACTGTTTGCTTATCTACGGAATTAATTTTTAATGTAGCTTATCGTAAGCTGTTTAACTTAACTACCTAGCCAAGTGCTAAGTAAAAAAAAATACATGAAAAGTTCTAATCTATTCGCAAAGACCGAATATTAGGAACTATGAGTGAAACAATATAGTCTAGGGAGATTAAACTACAAGCGGGTTAATCGGCATTACTTGCCGCAATATTAATGTTTCCATCGTTAAGCCCATGCACACATCCGATAATCCATCATTCGCTTGCTGGTCTGATTCCTTCTCTCATTTTGACGAGCGGTTATGTGGATATCTTATTTGAGATTGAAACATACTATTTCCATTATTGTTTAACTAACCCAGATGCACTGAAAATGCATTAATATTGATATTAATGTGTTTGCCTTCCCTTTCTTGTTCCATTATTGATTATCTTTGGTTTTAACGAAATACGTGGTTTTTGGTTTTGGAAGTGCTGCTGAAATTATTCAAGAAAAAAATACTCTTGATTCTTTTTACTTATTTATGGTCTAACTTTAATATCAAAATCACACAATATCCTAAAACCAGATTTATTCTATATTTATAATATTGCAATTAAATTGTAACGGAAATAAAATTATATCATACTTGATTGCCAACTAAAGTTGAATTTCATCTATCTTTCTGCCAATCAAATTTGTAACGCTCAGTTCCCAAACAAATACAAACCTAATTTACATAAATATACAAGTTTACAATAATCTCCAACTTCACAATAATCTCCAAGTTCACAATCGCTAAATGCTAACTATTGAGAATAATTCGTTACTCCCAAATAATTTAAAGGTAGCTATATTGTGAACTAATTAAAATCATTAATTAAATATCACCCTGTCGCAAGTTTGAACTTGAACTTGAAAAATGTTATATAAACATTCACTGTTAATTATAAACAATTTGAGCGGTCGACGGGAGCGACTTTAATCCTTAATGATGCAATCATCAGCATTTTGTAACATATAAATACGCCGGCAAACGCCGAGTAAATCAGACTTTTGGGTCTCTCAAACCTCTCAGTCTGGTTGCCGTACAGCACACAGGTGCGTACGCTTCTAGCTGTTCTATCCCACAACCCCCATAACTGAGAACACTTATACACAGGTATAAGGTTGTCAGGTCCTTACCTAACCTGGGTGAACGTATGCATAGGTATACGGCATTCGGGGGCTACTAAAAAGTATAGAGAGAGTCGAATTTATGAAGCATCAGAACTTCTAGTGAAGGGATAGTTTTTGGGGAGTGTCAAAGAGTAGTTAAAGTGCCTTAGCAATTTGTGATAAAATTTAAAAGTCTTACCTTATAAATATCAGAACAAATACCTAAATAAAAGACAACCCGCTCACATAAACTTTATTAGTAAAATAGTGACGTCGCTTGCTAGACAAACTTTGAACTAAGCCTCCCTCGAGAAGACATGCATTTCATATTAATTGGGTATAGTGTAAACTCTTAATTAATCTATAATCTTAAACACGCCTTTATTAGTATACAATCTAACCGTTGTTAAGTTTGTTTGTAAATAAACTTGTTATTGTTTTTATCGATGTGTCTCCTTTATTATCTCTTCTCAACTTGACGTAGTGCGTTCCTAAATCTGAGTTGCTCTCCTACACGCTAAGTAAGGCGTGTCGTCACAGATAAAAAACCCAAGTCGTGACAATATTTTAAATCAAGTCAAACCATTAATACTTTCATTAAGCAAATTTATCCGAAACTTTAATTTAAGTAGTCCTAAATCACCAATCAAATAAAACACAATAATAAAATGAAATAAAATAAAAGTCCCAAAATACAGTAGATAATATCCTAAATTAAGACTTATCTGATACATTATCAAGCCAACAGTGAGTTCATCCAGGATCCAGGTGTTCGTCGATTTACTGGAGCGTCAAGGTCGAAAAGACACACTCCGTATGCGTTGAGGATTGAATCAGACAGCGAGACACGCAATCAACTTGATGGTTACTCCGAAACCATGTATTGTCGGAGGAGTCTCAGTATGCAGTCTGGAAACCCAGGTAGGAAACCGGAACGTAAGAGGACAATGGAAGGCCCATAACCAATGACCCAAAAATAAAAATCCAAAAATAGAAACCCCTGAAACAAATAGGGCAAATTAGAACTGTAATCAAGCCAAAATATGAAGGAAACAGGTACGGAACCTCAACAAATCACAGATCAAAACAATATCTGTATCAAAATTACTCAAACAACATACCTTTAGATGTTAAACGGGGTTCAAGCGTGTGGCAGCTCTCGAAAATCAAATCCCCCAAACGTGGGTGCAGGTGGTCGAATCTACAAATCTTCCTTCATCTACAATCATCCATCAGACGAGAAACCATCGACGACCACAATCCTGCTCAAGGGCTTCGTTGAATAATCCCCTAACTAGGGCACTGTATATTTCACACTAAATATCAGTATCTCAACGAATATTCCCAATTTCGAGAGCTCGGCACTGAAACCTACTGCTTCCTTCAAGATCACATAAAGACTAAATTGGCTTGCTCCCAAAATGACGAGGCTAGCAGAATTAACATCGCGCCGGCCCAACATACTATGTTGCCAGAAGCGTCCCTATTTGTGACAAAGTATTAGAAAGTTATGATGTCATACTACCGGATTCGCCAAATCAGGCGCTAAAGCGACTCATTATCGAAATGATTTAAATCAGTTAGAATCTACTTTTAAATGTTTGGTGGGAATATATAACTCACGCGTTATGCGTCAGTCTAAAATTCCAATCAACACGCGCCACTAATAGCATTATGCCAAATAAGGCTTTAACTTGGCAATCGTGTCAACCGTGAAGACCACGCGCCTGTCAATGGACCTGTCAAATTATACCGCGAAAGTTACCCCCACAGACCATCTGAAACATAGAACACTTTTCTTATCGTATAGCTAAATCCTACAGTAAATGCAACGCGAATTAGAGTGGTTCTCGAGTCGATGTCGACGGAAGGATCTCATGCGATTTCCACCGGTCGTGTAGTCTACGGTTTAAAACCGGAGTGAGATGATGACATACTTCTAACAAACGTCAATATTTCATTCCCAAAGTGGAAAATATTCCGTAATCACCTGAGCAAAACAATATATTATCAAGTATAAGTCAACGAGAAAATTACCACAGAATGGCCATCAAGTATACAAAAAGTAAGTTATAATTACAGTGCTAGATATCCCTAAATAACCCTAAAATATAACTCGGCATGTCCAAATTCCAATTACTCGGCCAATCTGTAAACAATCTATCACTATTGTTTTATTTTAGACACAACCCTCCAAGGAAGGCGAAATATATATTCTAGATTCCAAAATGCCTCGAATCAGCAATTAAAAATCCATAATTAGCAAGGTCGAAAACAGTGGATGGCCATCAAGGTGTATTATCGAACTGAAATAATGAAAGCAAGCCAAACGATTAGAAGAAGGGTTTCTTTCTCCATTTAGAAAGGCAGGATAATAGGACAAAACCAAGGGGAAAATACCATTATACAACGTGTGTGGTTCCAGCTGCAACAATATATCGTGTGTGTAAAGTTAATTCGTTCAAAAGAAAGCATGTGCATTTGATATATAAAGACATAAATATGACATACTTGCTTTAGAATACCTAGTTTAATGGATTGAGTTCCATGCCTTTCCAATACTAGTTCTATTGTCGTGTTTATATAATTTTTGTAGTCTATTTTAATAAATAATGTGATGGTTGATTATTTTCCCTCCAGAAATAGATCAATTTTTAGTCGACTCCCACGTAAATTTCCATTTTGATCCTTCGCCATTTCGTCCAGAAAAAAAATGCTTATAGGTAATCGTAGCCCGTTACAAATTTTTATTTACCATTCTGCTACTTAAATATAAGATCAATTTTGTCATATGTTAGTCATAGTGTATATTAATGATATTGTAAACTACTAGAAACATTTAAACTACTAATTAATTATCACCCTGTCCTAAGTTTGAACTGGAACTTGAAAAATATTATGTAGTAAACCAAAAAAACTTGAATTAATTCGGATATATCTCTTTTATGTGTACAAATATTATAGGCTCGGTAATTAACAATAATAAAACAAAAACATGTAAATTGTTTATGTCGGGACTATATAAATTAAAATGTGGATCCAAAGATTTGATTTTTTTAGAAAAACGCTTGATCCAACAAAGAGTGACATCTTAATAGCGAATACTTCCAAATCTTTGATAGTTGATAATTGTAACAAAATAAAACATTACCCAAATACAACGGAACTCACAATTTTACATTTAAATGTTAGAAGCATCAATAATAAAGTCCTATCTTTATCTGTTATGTTATCTGATGTAAAACTTCATATTTTCTTGGTGTCTGAGCATTGGATGCAAAATACAGATGTAACTGAGGTACATTTTACGGGATTCAAATTTATATGTCACTTTTCTAGGTCAACAGGTAAGGGTGGTGAAACAGCTATTTTTGCAAAAAATTGATTAAGATGAATGTCCTCTCTACAAAAACTCTCCCTATCGAATACGTATTATGCAATATTAACCGTATGAATAACTAATTAATATGAATAAACGCTCCAAAGGGAAGTCCATTAAACTTATTGACAACAAATCAAATAAATGAATTTATAATTAATTAAACGGAGATGATAATACTCAATAATTCTTACCACAGAATATAGAATCTTTTGTTGCTAAATGCAGCATATAAAATAAAATTTATAATCTTTTCTCGTGGCAAAATCAGACTGTTACAAGGAACGAGTCGTCTCATTTTAAATCCGCTTATTTAGCGGCATATTCATGTTGCCTGCATCATTTATTCCCTATAATAAATAATCATCGGCAATGCTAATTTGATCCGAAATATGCGCTGAATTTTGGCGAAAATTCTAAAGCGAATCCAAAGGCATTAAATATCATTTCAAAAGAATATTAGGTGCAAAATTAGAATAGGAGGAAATGAATTCGATTATAGCACAGGTTGAATGGCTCATCTCAAATTTTAATTTCAAAAATTTTACAAGCGTTTTCATGTCTGGCATTTTCTCATATTTTAATCAGTGAGGCTTTCAACGCTTCCTGATTTTCCATTTCGATGCCACACTTTCGTTTAAAAAATAATAATTATTTAGCTTTCAGTGTTTACATTCGGGTCACTTCGAATAGCAGGCGTTCACCCTATAAATGCTAAACGCCAAAGGGTAGTGATTTGGTACATCGTTTTGAAGCATAATACATTTTTGTTTTTTAAATTGAAGCCACTAGTTGAGTAATAGCTTTTTATAGCTTTGACCGCGTATTTGCGATAAACATGACAGCAAAAAACAATAATATGTTTGAAAGCAATAATTACCAATCAATTCGAGTAATTTGCAAGTCAATCATAGAAATTGGTTTTTATATGCTCAAAATATACCTACTCCATTTATCCACACAACAATATTACAGCCCGTCTACAAAATGCGGCTGGACGTTAGGAAGAACGTAAGTGGTCATTTGATGATTTTTATTGGTAATGTATTTGGTCAAGTTTTGGAAGAATTTAAGGTTCGTTGCATACATGTTTGCTTTTAACTGCTCCCATAAAAACAATAAGCTACCGAAAGAACTAGCAGGTCATTTACGAAAGCTTCTTCTTTCAATCTATCTTCAGCCCTTGTTTTGATTTCACATCGACAGTTCTTCAGATGAGATCTTAAATGAAAGTCTACCATCGATAACTTCACCTTATTGTCCTATGACACAACTGTTCCAGAACAATTGCTGATACATTTATACCAATTTGGTTGAAATTACAACAAACTCAACTACTTTTAGTATTGTAACAATATCAGGACGATAAATTAAAACATAATCTTTGCCTCGACTCATCAGAGACCCTAGACGATTTTTCAGTGACCTACTTACTTACAAATGTGTGTACTATTTGACAATTTGACAGCTTGACTTAAAAAACATAGGTAGAGTACCTGGATTCGCGAAGGGTTGAAAAGGTGAGAGAAAAATTAATTACTAAACGCGTTAGCGACAATAAATAAGGTAACATACTGGTGCGTCAAATTAAAGTGGGTTTAATTTTTGAGATAAATATAAAATTGGAAACTGCAAGATTCTTCGCCCCGTTAAAGCCATACCTTCAACCAGACCGATATTATCCAGACTCATGAGGTAGTGAACAAAGTTTTGTAACTAAATGCACATAGTCGCCAGTATGAGCCTTAATCTTTACGGCTCGGACTCGATTATCAACTTCAAGAAAGCTTTCTATAGCTCGTCCCAACGGCCATTTTAATGGCGGTACGTTGTCTTCTTTAATCAAAACGATCATTCCAATTTTAAGATTTTCACTAGGATAAAACCATTTAGGACGATTTTGCAAAGTGTTCATATAGTCTTTTGACCACCGTTTCCAGAGCAATAACTGCTGATACTTTGAACATTGTTGCCAAAAGTTTAACCTATTCTCAGGAACTTTCGTTAGATCGTTTGCAGGAAATATGGTTAAAGGTTGACCTATAAGAAAATGTCCTGGGGTTAAGCAATTCAGATCAGCTGGGTCTCATGACATAGCACATAATGACATAGAATTCAGTATTGCTTCAATTTGAGCTAACACTGTAGACATTTCTTCAAATGTAAGAGAAACTGTGCCAATGGTTCTTCTCAAGTGGTATTTTTTCGATTTAATCCCAGCTTCCCAGACATCCCCCAATGTGGGCTATTGGGTGGAATAAACTTCCATGTAATCTCTCTATTGCTTAAAAGTCAGACATTTTATCGTTCATCTCTTGAAGTCGGAAGAAATTATAAACTTCGCGTAAATGATTATAAGCACCTTTAAAATTAGTAGCATTATCACTATAACTGTCCGCAGGAGCGCTTCCCCGATGAATAAATCTTTTCAACGTTAATATAAATGCTTCTGTCGAAAGAGTAGACACCAGCTCCAAGTGGATGAATTTGGTAGCCATGCAGACAAAACGGGCAAGATATGCCTTAGAAGTAGAAGCCTTTCGTAACCTAGAATTTTTAATCATGACAGGACCACCAAAGTCCACGCCTACATTATGAAACGCACAGGATGCCTTTACTCTCAAAACCGGCAAAGAACTTATAATTTGCTTGACACCTTCTGCTTTATGCCTAAAATAAGGATGACAGTTTTTTACTACTTGTTTTACTTTACGTATTCCTCGCAAAGGCCAATACCGTAATCGAAGAGGACATGATAAAACTACTTGCGCACCGGCATGACATAATCTTAAATGTTCAAGCTTTATTATTAATCTCACGGTATGATTTTTTGCAGGCAACAATAATGGAAACCTCTGATCATATTCTTGCTCTTAGTAAACCTTTTTTTTATCAATAAACGGATAAAGACCCCTTAAGTTTTTATTTTTGACACAACCGTGAATATTTAGTTCCTTCAATTTGCTTGAAAAAGAATCCACAATCTTATCTGAAGCATTTTTAAGCCCTTCAACACTCAACGAACTGATTTGCTTCTCGATGCCTTACCTAGTATTAATAAAACGTAAGCAGAAACCTATCGCACGTTGTAAGCGAGAAAAATTAGAAAAACGTTCCCAAGGTAATGTTTCTTCAATTTTGATCTGTGTGTGAACTAACTTTCGTTATTCAGGAATTGTCTCCATAGAAAACTGTATTTCTTGAGCTACTTCAAAGTGGTGCTTATTTATGACACCAAATATATCCTGATGTAAGATCCTGTACCTAAGCAACCCTATTTGCAACAAATGTTAACCAACGGGTAGGAGGACCATTAAGCCATCATAGTACGATTCTAGAACTCGTTCATAGAACAATTGTATTCAATTTAACTTTGTTTACCTCTTAAAGAGAAACAACCCTTTGAAGAAGTCTTGATAACAATAGGGCACCGCATAATTCGAGCCTTGGCAATGATACAACTTTAAGTGGTTTAACTTTGGATTTCGCGCATAATAAACTACATGATATCTCATTGTTTGAATACACTGACCTGAGATGCGCCGTGAAGCATCTGAGAAGCCATGCAGTTGCACCTGAGCCACTGCTGTTGGTAAGAAAACTGCCTAATTAATTTTAATTTCTAGTAAACCTGACAACTCATTCAAAAACATCTGCCACTTTTTCTCTAAATTTTGAGGTAAACAATGATCCCACTGAATTTGGCTAACCATATTTCCTGCATTAATATCTTTGCGGTAATCACCACAGGACCAACCAATCCCAGTGGATCGAATATTTGTGCTGTGTAAGAGAGAACTTGACGCTTGGTAAATGGACTCGAAGTAGTTAGCATTACTCGAAGGTATTGATATTTTCAAAATATCTGAATCAGGATGCCACTCTAAACCTGAAACTTTGCTAGACTTGCCCTCGTCAATAATATTAACCTTATCAACATTATCTGATGTGGAGTCAAAAATCGACGGCTCATTCAAACAGATTTTATGTAAATGGAAACCTCTAGATTTGAACAAATTCATAAGTTCTGCCTTTCATGTCTTAAGATCTTCAGAGCCAGCTCCTCCTAATATATCGTCCATATATGTTTGATATAACAAGGCACTTGTCGCCAAAGGAAACTCAACGGAATTATCCCGAGCCAACTGAATCAAATATCTGGTGGCCAAATATGAACTTAGTTCCATATGTCACCATCTGTAACTCTATGTACTTTAAATTATCATTAGACCTTTCTCTCCACAAGATATTTTGCAGACACCTCTGTTCTGGCTTAATTTTATTCATTCGGTAAATTTTTTGTATATTAACTGTTATCACAAATATCAATGTTCGAAATCTACACAAAACTTCAGAGAGTTGAGGTTGAACTGGATAACCTTTAAGTAAAATGTCATTTAAAGACATACCCGAGTTTGTTTTCATGCTTGCATCGAATACAACCCTTAATCATGTAGAACTACTATGCTCACGAAGCACTGCATGATGCGGAAGAAAGTTCTTGTTCGCTCTACCTATATCTTCATTAATATCAACATACTTAAAATGTCCCATTTTTATATATTTAGCAAACCTTTTCTCGATACTCAAAAATCTATTTTTAGCGAGCCTGAAAGTTCGACCTAACCTTCCCATATCAAAGTCAGAAAATATTTTTTGACCAAGTGTGTTCTCTGCAGATAATAATGGTTTGGCTGATATTTCCGCCAATTGCCAATATTTTGGCATAAAATCATTGACATCCAGAACCCTATTTATAGTGTTCGCAAACATGTAAATACTCGAATTGGTAACCCTTTTAATCCTTGGTTCCTTAGTAGGAGCAGAACCGCCTACAAACCATCCCAGTTTACTCTTTTGCAACGTTGGCAGATTCGAGATGAACGATTTCTGAACATAATAACTGAAAATATAAATCACCTACAATTAAAATGCCAAATTTTTAGGGTTGACGATAAGTAGGATCTGTCAGGCAACTTAATATGTGTAAGGAAATTTGAAGTTTTGAAGTATCTACAGAAATATGAGGGATGACTTGTAAGAGTTTTTATTATGGCACATTTGGGTTTAATCTGATATTCTGGAATAATCTTTGGCTGCACGGTAACATTAAACATCTGATTTAATTTTGTAACATTAAGTATTTCAGAGTTCGCATGTTGAGTCACCATATCTGTACTCTCAGGTTTTTCCTTCCTAACCGATTCATTTTAGTCGCTGTTTTTCGACCCACTGTTGCCAGGATTAATAAGAAAATCATCTGTCTTATTATTAATAGTTTTGGATGAATTTTTATCTTCCTCCGTGTGTAGTAATATAAAATGCTTTTTCTTACAAACAACCAGATTTTGAACAGTGAAAACTATTGTGATTGGTACCCAAACAGTTATAACATAATTTGAATCACATCCAAATTTTTTAATTTAATACATCTCTGAATACCATGACCCATCTTACTGCAATAACTGGAGTTCGTTTTTAGGTTATGACCGGTGTCAGTTTCAGGGTACATTTTATTAGTAAAATGTGTAAATTTCTTGAATCTACCATCGATCGGTCTTACTACTTCGAAAGATTTCATAAATCGATAAATTTTCCAAAGCAATACAACGTATTTCTATGAACTTCAAGAAATCGGACAAAATTGGCAATGCTGTACTGAAACAACTCATACCCGGGGCATGCATTTGCATGTTTAAAGTAAAGGCGTAGCTGTGATCGTCATAGAGTATTTAATACCATTTGTTGATAGCACTTGCGCAAATGGTTGGTTAGGACCCAAAATTACGTTGTGTGTAATAGTTGTTATAAAGTTTGATGCACGCTTCTTTCCTATTAAACTGATAATTACCTACCCTTCTAGGACCACTTTCCTATGTCGCTCCGAGTTTTATGCCTTACTAAGCTAATACTTTAAATATGCCCTGAAAATAGACTGCCTTCCTAATGCTAGAAATAAAAGTCGTTGGATGCCAAACAACTAATCTATTTGCCACATAATTAAAATATGCCATCTCATTAGCAGGTGGACGGTGGACTTTATTAATGTAACTACAACATTTGTAAAGTACAGTGGACAAGTTTACCCTAGATAAAGAATAACTAGGACAAGGTGAGACAGAAAGATCTTGTTATTTCAAACACTGATGTGTCAAAGCAATAAATATAAAAAAGTAAAAACTCACGTATCTCACATAAAATTGCAGAAATTCAAACAAGACAGTGTAAAAATAAAATGTAGCAGTTACAATAAATGGATAAATAAATATATGATAAGTCAAGAACACAGCAAGAAATGCAATCGTAAAATTACAAACTCAATAATAAAATGAGACAGAAAGATGCATTGACTAACCCAGACTAACCCAACTAATCCAACTACTCAAACTAACCATGCACGTACTACCAATTTACTGAAACAGACAATAACATTAGCGATGTTGTGCTGAGTTTATGTCAGGGGGCTCAATAACACCCGTATTTGGTAACGTTACGCGATTGTAGCTGGTATAACTCATCTTTTTGGCATGCAACCAACGGGTCGAGATGCGAGCTACTTGCTCTGAAAGGATCTGACGGTGTGGGGGTCGCAACGGGACCAGCCCAATATTTTTTCTGCGACAAGGGGAGCTCAACGGGCCCAGCCTTGTATTTTAAAGATCCTGGAGTCTCTACTGCTACAAATGTGTGTTTTCGGTACGCGGATGACAACTGATTTCTCACAGTCATTCTTTTCTGCGACAAGGAGAGCTGCCTTTTAATTTAGATATCTTTCTTTTACTATTTTATTCTTGTTTTCTTTTTTTTTACCTGAGATGCAATGTTATCGTACATTGGCCATATAAAGCCAATCGGAATAATTTAAATATTATCCAGACACAAAATGCAACACACGTCAACAATATTGCCTGAATTCGTGCAAATGGTCCATCGTCTACTACTACCCTTTTCTATTCGGATTCGGTCCTGTATCCTATACCAGTAGTGGAAATTATGCTATGATTACATTTATCTTATATTTATTAAAGTATATATTAATATTATTATTATAAAATGTATTATTCATTTAAGACTGATCATTTAATTTTAATCCATTTTACTTGGTTGTGTTTTGAACCGGTTATAATGGTTTTAATGCATAGTTTTGCTTTTTTTTTCTTTGCACTATAATAGTGTGTATTTTAGTGTACTTTATACCTTTTTTTATTCTTGCATTTTTTATTTATTTTAATTTGACTTGTGTCAAATATTGTATATTTTGTGGTACCAATAACTTATTATTATTATGACTATTGTCGCACCAATAATTTATGATTATGATGATTATCTTGGCAATAATAAATTATGATTATTATGATTATCTTAGATATGCGGTATCACCAAGAGCTGCATCCTCTTCTTTTGTATACCATTATTATTATTATTATTATTATTATTAATGTCGCACCAATAAACTATGATTATTGGAGTTTCTCAGATATACGGTATTACCAGGAGCTGCGCTCCTTCCTATTGTATACCATTATTATTCTGTCTCATCTTAACCCGATCAATCTGATATAAACCAGAAAATATTTTAGAGTAAATATCTGATCAATTCTAAATTAACTCAATAAGTTTAACTATACACTTGCCTTAAATCAGCTGTGCTGTTTTTTCTTAAAAAGTCCTATTATAACTATCGCCATTCTATCTACGAATTATTACGTCTAACTATTTGTCGTATTAGTGCTAGATGGCCCTTCACAAAGAGATTTACAACTTTAGTAGTGTATTAGCTCGTCCTCGAGGTAATAGAAAGTTATGTATGTTATATTTTTGTCAGTAATCCGTTGGTTTTACGAGTGAATTAAATTCCCAGCTGCGTGAATTTTGATTGCATTTAAACTTGAAATCTTTACTTATTTATTATATAACACGCAAATTAGAGCCATGCCTTATTTGAAGAGATCTTAACGATTTACGGTTCTCCCTGAGTCTAGCCGAAACTTTACCTACCCTTTGTGACAAGAAAATAGGAAGCGATTTTTCGCAATGTTCTTCATCACTCCTAATTTCCCGGGAAAACTCGTACTTCCAGCGACTTTTCTCGTAAATATAAGTCCAATATTTGAAGTAATTATTTCCGGCCGAAAAGTTCTACAAATATGGATCCCCAATTCGGTTCGAAGGACCATGTTTTGATGAAAGTCGACCTTCGATAACTACTTTACCTTTATTGTGCTATGAACACAACCGTAGCACACATTTATGCCAATTTGGTTAAAATTAGAACAAATTCAACTACTTTTAGTATTGTAACAATATTAGGACCATAAATTAAAACATAATCTTTGCCTCAATTCACCAGAGACCCGAGACGATCGTTCAGTGACCTACTTCCTTACAAAATTACGTTTGTAGCTGGCAAAATGCATTAAAACATAGTTTTATCCACAATACTGAAACAGAATTTTTGCACACGACGCGTGTTTCGCTAACCATGTTAGCATCATCAGCAGGTGATTAATCATTTCCTGACGTCGAGTGCAAAAATTCTTTTTCAGTATTGTGGTTAAAACTCTGCTTTATATTATCTTTTAAAATGGAATAGAATAGCATAGTAAAGCTTTATATCCCCCGTATCGAACTACGTTAAAATTCTATTCTATCCAAATAAAATTTTATAATCACGATTAGCAGCTACCAATAACTCTGTCATACAATCAAATTATGGCAAAACGATTATATATTATTTATACATTCCTTAAAAGTCAAT
>MU190538.1:20326-31845 GCA_016904865.1 Pissodes strobi
AAATTGACTCTCATAATATAAATTATGTTAAATTATGTTACCCATATCGGTAACGAATTCATATCAATTTATTATTTTCCTAAAAGGACCCTCTTCCAAAGATAATGGTCCAAATAATATAATCAATTTAGAACAATTAGTATTTGGCTCAAGGGTTCTTAACAGAGTTTCGGAATTAAGAATTTACTAAAAGAAATAATTTAATATTTGTCATTTTTATGCTATACAACTCTGTTTCCTTTTTTCGTCCAAAGAGGGTAAATAACTCAAAACTTTGAGATTCGGCTTATATTCAGTATAAAGCGTAGAATAGGGTGCTGCATAAATTAAAAAAATCTGTCTATATTATTATAATAAGGTTTAAGGCTGTGTGCACGTGGAAGTAATTGAATTGAAACTTTGAATTTCATGCAAAATCTTTAATAGTAATAAAATGCAGAGCGCATTCGGCCCTAGGCCATCATCAGTGCTTCTTTGTCAGGAACCAGCACAGTCGAGTCAAACAATCAAACTCCTGGACACCACATAGAATAAACAAAGTTAAAATGAAACTAAAATTACATTACAAATCACACAGAACGAGGGGGCTGTTATAACTCAATGAATAATGGGTCTGGCATGAAAATAGATAACTACTATTAAATTCAGCATGAAAAACTTCTACAATACTGTATTGTAGCTGTTAGAGACTTAAAAATTGTGATATGTAGCATTTTATTCTCGAGCCGCGTTTGTCACTTAGAAAGGAATATATATTGCCCTGTTGCAAAGAATATAATTAATGTAAGGTGCACAAGTAAGTTTTGGCGACAGTGTAGAAAAGTTTCAAATTATCTCTGCAACAAATTAGCTTTAGCGTGCAACTTTCAAAGCGTAAAATCTTCCGTTAAAACTATTGTAAATAGGCCACCGCTGAAATTTGCGGGAGACACATTCATTTTACTAAAGCATGTAGCGGAAAATAATACAACAGTGAATGGATGCATAAGCTCCAACGAATTTTCCCAAGTTTTCTAGACTTATAACCATTTTATTTCATTAAAAGGCATTTATGCAGGCTACATGGGCTGCTGTAAATATAAATATACAGGGTCGATGGGTAATAGAGAAAGAGATGTATATTTCGAAAAGTAAGTATTTTCTTCTATTGCCCCAAACTTGTCAGTATACATGTTGCACTAGATTATTAAGTTTAATTCATGTCGCGGACTCCAATGACCGCTGCTCATTCTCAATGAGAACGAGAAAATCAGATCGCTGTCACAATGAGTATAAGAACGTCATCGTGGAATGGGGTGAGGAAAACAATGTCCAATTTAACCCAGGAAAGACTCAAGCAGCTGTCTCTTCAAAAAAAGCAAAACCACAAGGCTTTTGCAGTCCTACTGCACTATGCTATATTAGCCGCTTCTGAGTGGCGGATTGATGTCACTTTTACTTTATCTACGATCCAGTCAGTTTATGCTAGCAGGTCTAGTTAGTGTAGTGGTCAAATTCTGTGTTTGCGATACGGACGTCTCGCGTTCAGTTCCCCTCGGGGGCAAGACATGAATTCTTTATTGTTTTAAGGTTATGTTTATTTCTTTTTGTAAATTTGGTTTAATTTGAGTTAATGTCATTTGGTTGCGCCCCTGAACGAGCGAAGCGAGCGGAGGGTCATGCGTGAAGAGTTAACAGTATACTAAAGTGACGGTTAACCCACCAATCAGAAGCGGCTAATATAGCATAGTGCCGTAAGATTGGAACGGATCTTATAATGATCCTATATCTTTTTAGAAATGAATCACGATATCGATATTACGCAACCAACCATTCGATATGATCAACATCACGTCATATCATAGTAGAAAATTAACAGTCATTATTTTATAATGAATAATACCTGCTATCATTTCCTTAAGGTACCTACTTTCTAACTTGAAATGGATTTCTGTATGGATAAGTCCCTCAGATATTATTACATTTGTCATCAAAGGCACTTGACAATGTAGGTGCAATGAATATTATTTAGGTTCACTTTATGATTGAAATATAATTCTGAATATATTGCCTTAAATCACTTATTTTCCCGTATTATCTGATCGGAAGCCATATCATTAGAATATCGCGGCGTGGCGTGGTGCGTCAACTTGTTTGTCTTTAATAAACGTACATATTACTATTAGGTATGTCTATATTGAAATAACCCAGCCCTATCCGACTTTCTTTTTTTTTCAAATTTTTTCTTAAGCCTATATTATTTTGATACTTATTATTTAATTATATATTGCCTAATTAAAGAAAGAAACAAAAATAATCCGAATTTAAATCATTGCCATGGATAAATCTGCTAAATGCATATAAGGGACGCGGTAAGGATTACGGCACAGTCGCGCGAGCAAAGAGCCATATAAAAGCGGGACGCGAAGCGCGCCGCGGTATATTCTGAATCGAAACTTCAAAGCGTAGGTATCTAAAGGGTCTGGCATATTCTTGCGGGATGGTGGAGAGTTTGACCTCGGAGAAAATTATAGTTGTAATTCATTGAGAGCTCAAAGCTTAGCCAATATCACGATCTAAAGTTCATAATTTAAAAATGCCGCGATCCAGACGAGGTTATCCAACAATCCAAGGCGAAGAGGAAATGAAAAAAAAACAACGTTTCTGTGTGTACTATTCCAGGTTCCAATTCTATTACGCAAAATTTATACTCTCATTATTTTAGTTTTCACGAAGCTCTATATTTTGGTGGCACGTACATAAGGGCTCGATCCTATTTTCTTATCGCAAAAGCAGGTAAAATTTCGGCTAGACCCAGGCAGGACCGTAAATCGTTAAAATCTCTTCAAATAAAGCATGGCGCTAATTTGTGTCATATATAATCAATAAGTAAAAATTTCAAGTTGAAATGAAATAAAAAATTCATGTAGTAGGAAATATAATTAATTCATAAAACCAACGGATTACTGACAAAAATAAAACAGACTTATTTTTCTAGTACCTTGAGGGTTAGCTAATAGACTAAAGTTGTAAATCTTTTGCCAAAAATACATCTGGCACTGATACGACAAATACTGTTAGATGCAATAATTCGTAGACAGGATGGCGACAGTTTTAATAGGGCTTCTTACGAAACGAATAGCACACTAGTTGGATTTATTTATTTAATTTAGAATTGATCAGGGATTTAGCCTAAAATGTTTTCTGGTTTATATCAAATTGATTGGGTTAAGGTGAGACAGAATAAAATGTAAAACTAAGTAAAACTTGCCATACAAAATAAAATAGCACAGCTCTTGGTGATTAAATAATCATAATTTTTTTATGCCAAGATAATCATCCTAATCATAGTTTATTGGTGCGACAATAGTCATAATAATGATGGCATACAAAAGGAGGAGCGCAGCTCTTGGTAATACCGCATATCTAAGATAATCATAATAATCAGAATTTATTTATGCCAAGATAATCATAAAATTATAATTTATTTATGTCAACATAATCATAATATCATAATATACTTATGCCAAAATAATCATGATAATCATAATTCGCTGGTGCGACAATAGTCTTAATAATCATAATTTATTGGTACCAAAAAATATACAATATTTGACACAAGTCAAATTAAAATAAATAAAAAAATGCAAGACTAAAAAAATAAATAAAATACACACTATTTTAGTGTAAATTTAAAAAACAAACAAAGCAGTACATTAGAAATATTATACCAGGTTAAATTTACAACGAAGTAAAATCGAATAAAATTAAATAATCAGCCTTAAAATAATCATACATTTTTATAATAATAATCTGTACTTTTATAAATATCAGATAATCACAGCATAGTTTCCAGTACTGGTATAAAATGCAGGACCGAATCCGAATAGAAAAGGGTAGTAGTGGACGACGGCCCATTTGCACGAATTCAGGCAATATTGTTACCTATTGTTGACGTGTGTTGTATTTTCTGTCTGGATAATATTTAAATTATTCCGATTGGCTTTATATGGCAAATGTACGATAACCATGCATCTCAGGTAAAAAGAAAAAAATATATATAAATTGAAAGGCTGGGCTCGTTGAGCTCCCCTTGTCGCAGAAAAGAATGACTGCATTTCCTGTGAGATATCAATTATCGTCCGCGTACCGAAAACACACATTTGTAGCAGTAGAGACTCCAGGATCTTTAAACGCAAGGCTGGGCCCGTTGAGCTCCCCTTGTCGCAGAAAAAATATTAAGCTGGTCCCGTTGAGACCCCTACACTGCCAGATCCTTTTAGAGCGAGTAGCTCGCATCTCAACCCGTTTGTTGCATGCTGAAAAGATGAGTTTTACCAGCTACAATCGCGTAACGTTATTAAACACGGGTGTTACTGAACCTCTGACATAAAATCAGCAAAGTTAAATATCACTAATGTTATTGTCTGTTTTCGTTAATGGGTAGTACGTGCATGGTTAGTTTGAGTAGTTGGGTTAGTTTGGGTTAGTTCCTGCATTTTTACGTTTCATTTTATTATTGAAATTGTAATTTTACGATTACATTTCTTGCTGTGTTCTTGACTTATTATATATTTGTTTATTGATTTTTTGTCACTGCTACATTTTATTTTTACACTGGCTTCTATGAATTTCTGCAATTTAATGTGAGAGACATATCGGCGGTTAATTATCTTGGGTTCATTTTTACTAGTTATTACTTTTTATTTTTTATTGCTTTGACATATCAGTGTTTGAAATAACAAGATCTTTCGGTCTCACCTTGCCCTAGTTAATCTTTATCTTGGGTAAACTTGTCCACTGTACTTTACGAATGTTGTAGTTACGTGTTCCCTTCTACATTAATAAAATCCACCTGCGAGTGAGATGACATATTTTAGTTATGTGGCAAATAGATTAGTTGTTTGGTATACAACGACTTTTATTTCTAGCATTAGGAAGACAGTGTATTTTCAGGGCGGATTTAAAGTATCAGCTTAGTAAAGCATACAACTCAGAGCGACAGAGGAAAGTGGCCGGTAATTATTAGTTTAATAGGAAAGCAGCGTGTATCAAACTCTGTAACAACTACTATAAACACAACATAATATTGGGTCCTAACCAACCATTTGCGCAAGCGCTATCAACAAATAGTATTAATTAATCTATGACGATCACAGCTACGCCTTTACTTCTGGCATGCAACTGCATGACCCGGGTATAGCTTCTTTCAATATTGTATACTGCACCACAGGATTAACCAGATAAACAACAATTTGTTCAGTTAATCTCAAATTACTTTTTACGTTTTACATCGATTTGCTATTTTCTTGATCATTATAATAGCTGATATTGATTTTGGAAAAAAGTTGCAATAAGAAATTTGGTGTTATACATGCTAGCACCAAATACTGCATTACTGCATTTTTTTAAAGAATTTGAGTTTCTATTTAGAATAAAGGTATTGATATGAATTTATAAAATATAGGTTACTGAATGGTGAGGCTGGAAATGACATACTAAGGCACACCATTGTGTTGTTAAATTCTTACAAAGGGTGTGCAAACATTTGAGGGAAAGTACTACTTTTGATTATAACCTATATAACAGTAAATCAATTAGAACTTTTTGCAAAGTCGATAGCGGATTAAATAAACTATATAAATTATAAACTTTAGTTACACCAAATAGTAAAATACAGTTAAGTAGTAACTCAACATTCATTTGAGGTGTTTTAAGCAAAATGAAATAAAATAATTGTGCATTAAAAATAGTCGGCAATAATAGCAAAAACAAAGTGCTGAAACTGTTAATTTTTTTTTATAAAATTAAAATAGCAGCATAGGATTGACTATAAAATATGCAATAAAATACTGTATGCCTATTTTTATTAATATAAAGCAATGCTATGCAATGCTATAGTTTTAATAAACAGTTCCATTTATTATCTCTCCCCATGGTCGCCATCTTGTTATTTTACTACCCCAATATTCGGCATGTGGGGCCACGTGGCTTGTCCAGTTCCATTTAAGGGTGGTTATTCTTTGGGTGATATCTTGTGCATGGGTCCTTCCCTGATCCATTTGTTTGTTTTTTTTTATCTTTCGGGCTTATTTTCAATAATTTTCTTTCGATTGCTCTTTGATGTACTTGCATTTTATGAATTGTTTTCTTGTTTACCACCCAAGTTTCTACGCCGTAGGTTACCACGGGAAGAATGCATTCATTGTATATTTTTGATTTTAGTTTAAGGGGTATATTTTTGTCTAGGACGTTTTAGCTTTCCATATGCCGCCCATCCTAATCTGATTCGACTCTCTATTTATATGTCCTGTTTTTGTTTTGTTAGGCTTACCGATTGTCCGAGGTATATTATTACCATAGGTAGTTGGAATTGGATTCATAGGGTGTGAATTGAAACATGTATTATAATTTTAGGTATTATATACTTTAATAATGCAAGATTTAATTTGCATTAAATATGATCAATATATAAAATATTTTCTAACTACTTCACAAATATTCATCCTTTCTCACATAAAACTAAATTCTTTACATTAGGTTAATATCTAATATCTAACACAACTTAATTATTTGAATTTAATATAAACTTCTTTTTTTACCGAATTTAATCAACTTTCTTTATTTCAACTAACTGATTTTTCGTTCACACAAAATACCTTGTTACTTTAATGTATCTGCAATATCCCTTTACTTAACTTTACCAGCGATATAACAATTCGAATATTTGATTCGAATCTCGACTACAGGAACAGATTTGTCTTACTTCTTACTACCATTTTCCAACCGCCATTTTACCTTCTTCAATCGGCAACAACAGGAGAGACGCGTTTCTGTTTTGAGAAAATGCATAAAAACGCCGAAATGAGTCCCTATACCCAAGTTTGGAAAAGCGGATCAAAGTACACGAGGTATTTTCTAAATTTCTGTGCAAACAAATGAAAAAACTACTAAATATTTTCGCGTCAAACAGAGCTACAACTTGGTAGATGTTTTTGTCGCCAAATTCAAGCAGCGCGGCGACTGAAGGCCGATGCTCCTGGGTTGAGTGCTTTTAAGGCACTAAAATAAAATCTAATTTTTCCTACCAGGCAGGGAGAATAAAGCGGGAATTGCGCGGACGCGGTTGTATTTGAGATGATAGAAACATGTTCTTTCTTTATTTGATATATTATTGTTTACACAACATTGACGGAGACAAAGACATATTAAATTGGAAACGATCAAAAACATTTATCTTGACGAAGAGTGACAACTTGCATTCCAGCGACTGATTCATATATTGGAATCTATTCTGACAAGGAGTAACTGAAATAGAATGCTTTAAATGCACAAATTGCTGTTTACCTGTGGTGAAATAAAGCTATTTGGGTTTGAATTATGCTTCAATCATACTACGATTATACAGGGTGTTAACACCAAACTATACGGTAAAAAACTATAAGTTAACACACATGTTGGTGTATTTTCCCAACCGTATATGTGGAGATTTTTTTTTGGTCATTAGATGCAGTTCTGATAGATTTTATACCATGTTTTGAGGATTTTTTTAGCATATTGATCCGTATAGTTTTAGTGGTAAGAAAGTAGATTTGTTTGCCTGAAATGACATTTAATACGATATGAAGATGGGAAATAGGTCAGGATCGGAGAATCTGAACATTTTTCACGCGATAAGGAGCGGTTTATGTTGATTTTATGGTAGATTTCAAGGCAATATTTTACTTTAAACATCTAAATTTTGACAAGTAATTTCAAAATACCAAACACAAAAAAAATATATTAATATGGGTTTGTTGAATTTTTCCCTTTTGAGGTGTGGTCATGACAACACACCATTTTTTCAATGAAATTTTTCATTTATTAAACATATGATGAAAAATTCTAAGCATATTTTATGCTGAATATCGTGTACCTACTTGCTAGTTTTCAAGATATCAACATTTGAAAATTGACAAATACCTTTTACATTGCTACGATAAACTAAATTAGCATGTTTAACTGTTTCCCTAATAACTTGGCTATTAAAATGCATCAAAATATATAATTAGTTTATTTGCATAGATCACTAATTGAATTTGAAAAGTATGTGTGCTTTCTATAAAAACCCAATTAAAAACAAATTCTGAGTATTAAATACATTCGCTACAGACTATATTGATATTCTCTCTTATTAAGTAGACTTAAAAAGAAAATGCTGACGCCTAATCAAAGGGCCCATAAAGAATCTAATTTTGAACATAAAAGCTCGGCTTCTTCATTTAGTAAGACGATAATTCAAATGTAAAAGCAGTCGCCAAATTTTCCCCTTGGGGTGCATTTTTATAACCTTCTTAAAATCTTTTCTGGCTTCTCTACTGCCTAAAACAATAAATTCTTATGTTTATTCATATCTCAAAACCGAGGAGGAAATTATAAATGAAACTCATTAATCCCCGACGTGTGTAGACAATATTCACGGTCCTTTTACTTAATTTCACTTATTTCAACAGAACAATACACCCAAAGGCATTTTTGGTTATTAATCATAGTGATCTTTGATGTATTTAAGTGCTCTATATCACGCTATTTACTAACGCACGTAGAAAACGCGATTTTGTTGAACACAGTGTCGTAGATATCGAATTTATTACTTGGCTGCCTTTGCCTGTAAAACGTTAATACAATTAGTTCTACCCTGAAATATGAAGTGTTGGCCAAATCAATTGCATAAAATTATTTTTTAAGTAATATATTTCTTATA
This sequence comes from Pissodes strobi, assembly GCA_016904865.1. Taxonomy (NCBI): domain Eukaryota; kingdom Metazoa; phylum Arthropoda; class Insecta; order Coleoptera; family Curculionidae; genus Pissodes; species Pissodes strobi. The sequence continues at coordinate 29,049 of MU190538.1, forward strand.
CGAAGCTGCAGTCTATTTGATCATATATGGTTAGTATTAGGTGTTTTATATAGGGCGTTTAAGACCTTGTAACGGTGCACTGTCGTCATTACTTAAAGTACCCAACTTTAATATAATTATCTCACAATATGTTCTAGTATCTTAATTGAGGGTGTTTGGGGGTAATAGCCTCATATCAGAAAATTAGCATTTCGGAAAGTATTTAACGCAATTCTAATTGACTTCACGATTGCTTATAGACGTTAACAATAATTTATTTATTTATCTATCAACGAGCAATTGCCCAATTAAAATACAAGGTAAAAATACAAAATACAACTTTTAAAACCTTTAAAAGAAATAAGAAAAAATTTAAAATTGTTGAAACAATGATAGCAAAATAGCATGTAGCAATTACCCATATATCCATATCACTAAATAAGTCAATCAAAGCAAACAAATGACAAAAAAGCTATAATTTTAACAATTAAATAGGGCTGAATAAATATCACATGACTTAATCAAATACTACATGACTTAAGTTAAGATCTAAAAGCCCTCTGGTCTTCAAACCAGACCAACCTGACAAAATACTAATTCGCAAACCTAGCTGATCTAGATAGGTAAGAATTATCAATCAAATCAATCAAATATGCTTTATTGTTTAAACATTACATATGTTATTAACAAAGCGGTCCTAAGTCTAATACTTAACATAGTTAGAGAGAAAAAAAACAAAACACTGAATGTAAATATAAAACTTACACGTAATATAGGACATAAATAAACACAAAATCAAATTTACACATATTATATAAAGGAAGAAAAAATACAAAATAGATGTGAAAGTCAGCATAAGTTAAAATTGATAAATATACAAAAAATACAAGAAAAAAAAATTTTACAACACAAAATGATCCCACTATGTTCCCATGCCACCTAGAAACAGTCTGCAAAGTACTCATTTAGGGTGTAGTAAGCCTTTCCAGTTCAACACTAAGATAGAAAGAAACAAACTAGTACACACAACAAAAAGCAATATAGACATCGAACAACTAAAAGCTAACAAAGTACAATATGAACACGAATTACAGACACGTAAATACCTCGAAGACTCACCATTAGAAGAAGCGAATAGGAGAATTACAGAGGTCATCCTAGAAACGGCAAAAAATTCCGCGGGAAACAAAAAATAAAAACATAACAAACTCACGAAAGAAACAGAGGATATGATCCAAACGAGAAAACAGCTAAAAGGCAATCCAGGCATGAAAGAAGAACTTGCAAAAATTAACAAAGAAGTCAATAAAAGAATAAGAACAGACTTAAGAAATTACAAAAATGAGAAGATCATAGAAACACTAAAGAAAAACAAAAGCCTAAAACAATTACAACGAACACTACAAGGAGAACGCGCCCACATCGTGAAATTAACAGATGAAAATATGAACAAAGTGGTGACACACACAAAAGAAATCAATCAATTAATTGAAGACTACTATGAAAGCTTATACTCGAGCAAAACTAATCCACCACCAGGAAGAACGGAATTGGAAAGAGCGAAGGTGCGAAACATGGGCTCGGAGGAAATGCCAGACATAACTAAAACAGAGATCCTCAAATGTCTAAACAGGATGAAAAAAAGTCGAGCACCGGGCGAGGATGGTATAATTATTGAAATGTTGCAACTAGGAGGAGAACCAATAATAGACATGCTGAAAAACCTGTATAGAAAGTGCCTCCAGGAAAGCGACATTCCGGCAGATGGAGTGGCGGCCGCGCACCAACAAGAGAAGCAGAGAACGCCCGCAAACAAGATGGACCGACGACATAAAGAGACTAGTCGGCACCAATTGGGGACAACGGGCCCAGAATAGAGAAGATTGGAAAAGAATCGAAGAGGCATATACACAAAGATGGACACAAACCTAGGGGAGGCTAAATCCGACAATGGATTGAAATGCTGAATATGATGATGATGATGATGATGATGAAGCCTTTCCAATGAGAACCTTCTTTACCCTTCTTTTAAATTCAGAAAGGCATATAGACCCCCTTGCGCTTTGAGGAAGGTAATTGAATATATGAATACCCTCGTAAAATATAGACTTCTTTGTCAAGCTGGAAGATGGTTTAGGAAGTCTAACTATATTTTGATTCCTGCTTGGGTACCTAGGATTATTCACCAAAAATCTATTTCGATTTTTAAAGATAAGGCAAGCAGTCTCATGAATATATAGGCAAGGAAGAGTCATTATTTTCTCACGAAGAAATAGAGGGCGACATGATACAAGAGGTCTAGCCTTACAAATATACCGGATAGCTCTTTTTGAACAATTAGCAGCATTTGCAATAGATAACTGCTTGCATTTTCTCAGAAAGGTATTCCATAACGATGATGCGATTCAAAGAGAGCAAAATGCACCATCCTGCCAACATCTGACCCAAGCTCATGAACAGACACCCTGATTGCACAGGAGGCAGAAGATAGTTTATTGGCTAGGGTCTTGATATGAGTATCGAACCTGAGATTATTATCCATAGTAATGCCAATTGGAGAGTTACCCACTGATACATTCATTAAATCGCCCTTGAAGGATATAAGTTTTGAATTTGTAGGATTTAAAGTCAACTGATTGTAATCGCACCATAATTTCACTATCTCAAGACCCTGCAACATGGTTCTATGAAGTGATATAGGATCCTGACCATGCCACAAAATGGAAGTGAATTGACCACTAATCCGAAGCAATGCCAGATCATTGATGTAAAGCAGAAACAAAATAGGGCCCAAAACTGAGCCCTGAGGAACACACCA
>MU190538.1:31855-46848 GCA_016904865.1 Pissodes strobi
ACCTTGCCCCGGAAACCAAATCGATGTTTGCTTAGAATCCGGTTTGAATAAATAATAAAGGAAAGCATAAGTGCCTTTACCAGCCTTTCAATGACCTTTGACAAAGTGGATAGGAGAGAGATTGGCCAGAAGTTGGATGCATCATCCAAACTTCCCTCCTTATAAATGGGAATGACTTTGGCTGTAGTTAAGCAAGGTGAAAAAACACCCAATTCCCACTGTTGGGCTAGGACCAACATCACATCATCAGGCATATTGAGGAATATTTTGGCAGAAAGTTCATCTTCACCAGCACTATTCTTGTTTTTAATTGATAGCAGTGATTGCTTAACTTCGAGGAGTTCGGTTGGTAAGAAGAAAACGGAATTCGGAATATTTACCCCTGATAAGTAAACCATTGGATCTCGAGACTGCTGAAGGCTCTGCTGTAGATTATGAGCAATGCTGCAGTAGAAATCATTCAAATAATTGGGGGTGATCTCAAGAAGGAGTGATATGCCGCGGTTGTTCCTCTGCCGGATGTCATTGATGACGTGCCAGCACTCCTTCTGGGTGTTCGAGGAGGTAATTAGACGATTTGAGTTTCCTTTCAGCTATTCTAATTAGACAACGATATAAGGAGCGATATTTGTTGAAATAGGTATGAAAAACTGGACAAACTGCAAACTTTCCGATTAGATGTAGTGATCGCAGATTTTTTGAGGAAGTTCTAGGCCCCTGTGAAAACCAGGAATTTTTAGATTTCTTTCGGGATTTATTTTCGATAGAGGAAAAGCATTATTGAAGAGATCCATCACTTTACCATGAAAAGTCGATATCGGATCATGCGAATCCACTACAGTAGGTATAGTATGGGGGTTCTGGGGCCACCGCCGCGGTGGAGATGCGCAGTAGCAAAAATTGACCACGTGGGCTACGCCATTTTTAAATAGACAGGATAGACAGATCAGACAGGACAGGTCAGACAGGTTAGACAGGAAGAACAGACAGGATAGATAGGTTAGACAGGGCAGGACAGACAGGATACACAGATTAGACAGGACAGGTCAGTCTGACCTGTTGCTACTCGTCCCAGAACCCCCACACTATACCTACTCACCCAAGTGGTCCAACATGAAGAAGCACACGACATATGAAACCGATTGTAATTGGTTTCGATAAATATTCGACCAAATCTAGGTTTGAGTGTTGCATCCTGCACGATACTCAAAAACCTAAAAAAACGGCCTCATGGTCAGATGACGGAATGACAGTGTTTTCGATCGAGCATTCAACAGCCTCCCCGCAATAATTAGAACAGATATAATCAATAGTGCTGGAGGAAGCCTGCGTAATGCGTATTGGAGCGCTTAGACCGAACTAAGTAGCATAAGCGCATAGTAAAGATGGAACTCCTATCACGAAAGCTTATATTAAAATATCCTGTAAGAATAACAAATGTAGAATTAGGAATCTCAGACAAGACTGCATCGAGGCTCATAAGAAAAATGTTACAATCAGATGAAGGTGAAGGTAGATACATAAGACATAGGTAAAGTCAAATGCAGACTCTTTTAAAAGGTATTTGAACTTAGTAACTAGTACTTAGTAAGTAGTACATAGTTAGTACGACGGGGCGTAATTTGGAAGGGCTGAATTAGCCTTGTTTGCCTAGAGGGACATGGATATTAATATTTCCCAATAACTCAGGACAAAAACTGTGAGAGTGCAACAGATTGTAAAACAAGGTGAGATCCTTGTACATACGTTTGATCTGAAGGGCAGTCATATCGAGTGAACTTTCAGTGCTAGGGTAATTTATAACCACAACCCTATGGTGTTCCCTAAAAGAAACAAACCTTAAGAAATTGGGTTGAACTCTTTCAATAGCTCACCATAGTGAGGGGACTAGATACATGAGCAATAATCTAAATGGGGTCTCGCCAACGAACACAACAAAATTTAATGGACTGGATATTAAGAAAACATTTAGCACAGAGCTTTACATAGCCCAGCATCTGGAGGGACCTTGAGAGTGCCATGAATATATGGGAAATAAAAGATAAGTGTATCAAGGATAACGCCAGGTCTTAAATTTGAGATACAGACTCCAAAGGGCAACCATTTATGGTATATATTTGATCCGCGCTATTTCTATTACGGCTGAAATCCACCAAATGACACCTGCTGACATTAAGTTCCATCCTATTAATTACACACCAGTGGCTCACACGATTTAAATCAGCCTGTAAACTCAAGTAATCATCGCTATCCCTGATCCTCATGTAAAATTTTAAATCATCTGCAAACATAGAAAACGTGCGAAGACAATATCATTCATAAAAATATTAAAAAGAAGAAAGCCCAGGTGTGAACCCTGGGGTACATCAGATGGCACTTTAACTTCCTTGGATTGGAAGCCCAGAATGCGAACTATTTGTATTCTCAGTGTAAGGTAAGATGACAACCATTCCAAAAGCTTGCTCTGAATTCCCAGACCTTGCAACTTATCAATTAAGGACCCGGTTAAAGGCCTTTGTAAAATCTGTATACACAGCATGAACGGTACAACCTTCTTCCAATGATCTTAAAATAAAATCCGAAAATGTTAAAAGATTCAGTTCAGTAGAGCGGTGAGGAAGAAATCCAAGTTGTTGGTAAATAAAACAACCCTGCAAACTAGCTGCCATATAATCACATGCAAAGCTCCCGAACACATTTGGAACACAACTAGGCACACTATTTCAATATAGGAGTGATAAAGCTTACCTTCCAAAAGACTGGGAATGTCCCACTCGTTAATGAAAAATTAAAAATATGGAAAAGGGGTCTAGAAATCAGAAAGCTACAAAGTTTAACTAGGGATGCGGGAAGACAATCAGAGCCAGGTTTCTTGTTTATATTTAGTTTGGATAACTTTTCCTAGATAGGTGTGCAAAATCGTGACAGGCTGATGTCTCCAGAAGACAACTCAATTCGACCAATAGGCCAGATTTACATTGTCCTACGACAACATGTAAAATTAGATAGTCGTTTAACATCAAACTGTTGGTAGCATATCAATATTTATTGTTCTTGTTTCTTGTTGGCTTCATCCGCAAAAATCGCACGAGGATCGCCAGAGAAACATGTACACTTGGCAACATTCCAACAGTGCCCCTTAAGTTAGACAACCAACAATTATTGTCAAAGTCAGCTGTCTCATCTGAAGTCTGAGGATTATCATATCAGAAATAAACATTGACTGAAATTTTACCTTTTCCTATTGATCGGGATAAACAATTGTTTTCTATAATTGCTTAAAACCATAAAGGAAGGGATGGTATTTTACTTATTAATTAACCACTTCTAATGAACTGTATCGCCATAGGGTAGTGAGATTATATCTATAGGATGAATTGAAACATGTATTCGTTTTGATTTACTTTAATAATGCAGGTATAAATTGCGTATTTTCTATCTACTTTCAAGCATTCATCCTTTCACATATACAACTAAGATTACAAAAGAGGTTATTTATAAATATCTATCTACTGAAAGTTCTTGATTTTGTGATTTGAACTGAATTTTCTGTCATTACTTCTTTTAAATACTTTTAGTTTTCTCCAACAAAAGCAACGTTCACACATCGTACCTCTAAACCTTGCCTCTGCTTTACCTGTATCTTTAACTGGGAGATATTTGACTTATTTACTTTCAACTTTAATGTTTGTTCGTTTTACGGAAACCATAAAATCCAGCTTTCACCTTGATTGTAGGAATTTTTCGACCAGCAACATCAATCCACCATTTTATATCTTCTTCTTCACAGCAACAGAAGAGATGAGATGCTATGGCGTTTCTGCCTCAGAGAGAATGCGTTACAACGCCCAAAAGAGTTCTTTGTTCAGGCTTAGACCAAGAGAACGGAGGTACAACAGATATTCTCTGATTTATGTGCAACAAAACGAGAAAAATGGCCTAAAAGGATTTGGCCTTCGGCGAGTAACGAGCAGCCACTTCAGCTACTGTTCGAGTAAGAGTTTGAACTACACTACACAGAACGGTGACTGGACCGTTGTGTTAGGTTTGAGTGGTTGTAAGGCACTAAAAGCCAATTTTTCCTATCGGTAGGCGGCAAACTGAAAGTCGGCTGAAAGAGTGGGAAATTCGCGGGATAATAAGCGTCAGTGGATGCATTTAAGAGGGTGGAAGCATGTTCTTTCTTTCTTTGACATATTGTTGTTTACACAACACTGATGGAGACAAGGATATATTAAATTGAGAACGATTAAGAGCCATTTGTTTGACGGAATGACATTTTGCTTGCTAGAGAATGTACAATTTGCTGTTTACCTAAGGTTAAATAAATATATTCATACTACGGACATACAGGGTGTTATCATCAAATTAGACGGTGAAAACGAGAGTTATAGACATGTTGGGATGTTTCCCAACACCTATTAAATATTGAAACAAATCCAGGAAAATAACCGACAAACTCCGAAACTAATATTTCTGAAACCCATCAGACTGCTTTAATGTATATTAAAATCGAGAAGGTGATTGTTCGGAAAGGGAAGAGAATTGTTGAATGTTTTGAAATGCACTGCTATAAATGCCTATAAGTTTGAAGGTTTTCTGGATAGCGATGGCCAGAATAAAGTACGCTTTAATGATTGCTTATGTGCTAAGCCAGTGAATTTGTTCATAAAGCCCGATCGATCCTATCAAACAGCCCGAGAAAATCAAGCTACGTATACCACTACAGAACTCTCAATTTTCCCTGGAACAGCTCGATAAAAGGCTAGGGTCATACCACAACAAGGTACCACGAGTAAGTGGTATTATATTTAGCTTGATGGATTAGCATACTAGATATAGGATTAAAGATGAAATAACTGACTTTATTTTACCATGTTTTCATATTAAATTGTCATGTAACAATGTGAATTGTGCTTTAAGCATTATACATTAACTGCATAAAACTAACTCAACCATCATCGAATATTCACACAGTCTTTATAGTACTAAATAAAAAAATGGTTAGTAGCAATTTCTTCTTACAGGAGCACCCATCCATCTTATAAACCTAGCAAGAAAACTATCCGCTGCATACTTTTCAAAGATAACATAAATAAAAGCCGGGTTATAAATTTTAGCCCGTTGATTTAAAAGCGGCAACGCTGTGAAATAAATGAGGTTTCAAAGGTTTAGTACAAGCGTAAACAAATCGTCAGAGGGTATGCATAAATAGACTGTAAAAATAAACATGGCTACTTCCTGCAATTTTTCTCGAACTGTAAAAAAGGTTTCGAAATTTTTCTTGCTAGTTTAAGAGCTCCTGGCTCGTAAAATAGTACAGATAAAAACATCGTAAATAAAGGCGTATTTTATAGTATATCTTCATAAGTGGAAAGCATAGTTTGGCCTTAGCAATTGGCAATAAAAGCCTTTTGGCATATTGTCAAAATAGGGGAATATTTAATTTAATCCAAAAGCTCCATTCTGTTTATAAATGATGCCGAGCTTGATTTTCTTGAAAAAATTATTTTAATCAAATTATTTAAACCCTAAATCCTGAACTGTTTAGATGTGAATCAGAAATCAGATTATTCATGTTTTTATATTATTTTACCAAAGTCATATAACCAATGATTACCCTTTTTGAAATATCTTCCATAAAAGCCCCAAAATGCATCACGATATTTTCCATGTACAAATCCACGAAGATGGAAATGTGATTATTAGTAATTGATTCATATGTATTGACATCATTACTGTATAAATTGCAAACTTCCTAGGATAAGTACCGAGACGTAATTCTAGGTTCAAACTAATCTGGTCATGCTGGATGTTAGTTATTCTACTGCTGAATGCCGGGATGGTTGGCTTAGGCAGGATCGGCCTATGAAGGTGAGGAGAGCTGATAAAGAATGTACTGTGGGAAAACCATGTCTATTGACAAAAAAATAATAACTTTGCATTTTATTCTATAATTAAAATGTGAATAACTCTTCGTTTGAGGTATACTTGAATGGTTTATGAATTTTGGTCACTGTGTATAATTAAGTATTTAAGAATTGTGCTACGTTTATTTAGGTTAAGTATTGGCTGCTTAATTTAGATACTTGACAGATTTAAATTTGAGAATATTTCAAACTAAAGCGTCAATAGATTGATTTTATATTCGACGGTCTTACTTGGAAAGTAACATCCAAGGGGTTTGTCACAAGTTTTCTTGAATTTACACACTGAGACAGAAGTTAAAATTTGAATGGCTTAACCAGAGATGCCTTCTCCTCGAACGGATCTCAGCGCCAGTTAAAGATCAGGTTAGAGGTTTAGGACATCCATAGAGAAGGTACTTGTAATGATCACTAGCCAATTTGGCCCTACAGTCCGGGAAGTAAATAGACTTAGATTTGCAGAATATGAGGACCGTATTCTGTCAATTGATTCAAGCTCACAAAAGCTTTGTAACCATCCTTAAGCTTTGAATGCGAAATATGTAGCCTTAATTGCAAATTGCTCATTCGGCAGCCCATATGCCAAGTTTACTCAGCGGGTCAATTTTTTTTGATGGCGTGGGTCGAAGAGTTTGGCTGTTAAGGCAGGGCGCCACAATTTTTTTATGAGAAATTTATCAATGATTATTAATCCATAAAAATAAGGTAATAAAATTTAGAAAAATACCGTTTATATGACTACCAATATATTTAGAAATAGAAGGTATTTATTCGAGAACGATACGGTTGATACCAACTTACCAAAATAAACATCGAGATTTCAATCAATTATTTAAACTAAAAAGAAACTATAAAATAAAGTCAAACAACACACAATATAAAGGAAGTAAATTAATAAAATATTCGATAAAGCATTTAATTACAGATCAGGTAGCCGGTAAATAAATGCGGCATAAATGCAATGATCATTTAACAAAATTAATCTAGAATAAACACATCAATGAATAAATAGTTAATCAAGAGTACTAAATCGACAGGTTGATATTTGATACAAATAGAAAAATGTATATATAATAACCAATAAGCTACTCTAAATAAATTTTATGGCAGCGATATTATTATACCATTAAACACCAAACGCACACTAAATCAGTGAAGTAATCATCTTTAGAAACCGAATTGAGCTCCGTTCGACCAGTTTTAAAACGCAAACCGGAAATTATTGAAATGGCAACTAAATAAACATGGCACTGCTATGAGCCATTGTTTACAGTTACAGTTAAAACTTATGGTTTACGTTGGTAGATATAATACTTCGATTGTTGGGGAAACACCCCAACACGTGTAGAAACTATCGTTTTTCACCGTATAGTTTGGTGATAACACCCTGTATTAACACAAAATAGATTTATTTCACCCCGGGTACAATCCAATCTGTACATTTAAATCAGCAAATGTCACGTTCTTCAAAACCCCTTAGTCCAAACCTAGACGGACGATCCCTTAATTCGAACCTGTACAGCAGTGCTGTCAATATAAGAGATTACAATAGAGCCAACTTTCACTAGTAAAGGAAAACGTTTGTAATCGTTTTCAAGTTAATGTATTTTTGTCTCCGTCAGCCTTGTGAACAATCAGTCTGTCAAATAAAGAAAGGAAGCAGTTTCTACCCTTTTAATCACAAACGAATTCGGCAAAGTACCAATCTCCACTTTTATTATGTGGTTTTGCCGCTAGGCGACTAGCTGAAGGGAAGAAACTAATCAAGTCAGTGCTCTGCAAACACTCCACGTTGCTGGATCGGTCGTGCCACCGAGCTCTAGCAAGTGCCTCTTCGCGCCAAAAAGTCAAATTCCTTTTTGGGCAATTTCTCTTGTATGCACAAATATTAGAGAATATTTAGTGCACCTCAGTTATCTTTGTCCAAGGTTGGACAAAGACCTCCTTTTGGGCGATTATCCCAAGATTTCAAGGCAAGAAACGACGTAGCGTCTCTTTCCCCCTTTTGTTGAAGAGAATCCATAAAATGGCAGCACCGAATTGATAACTCAAGTGGTCCCTGTACTGTACTAGTTAATTCAAGGATTCAAAGTGGAATCCCTAGCTGATTAGAGTGAAGTAAAACATTGGAGATTAAGGTATTCTGTACGAAGGAAAGGTGCTAGATTGACAGCATAAAATTTCATTTCATTGAAAGTCAGAAAGGACAAACATATTTCAGTTAGAAATTGCATAATCAAGATTTTTAGTCTTTAGTTAATAATTAAGAAACCTTTTGTAATATTAGTTTTATACTTGAACGAATGATGAATGATTGAAAGTTTTAGTCTAAGAATTGTACATATAATTTTTATTTAACATAGAAAACACTGTTTATTTATCTCCATTATATTTAAATGCAATTTACACCTGCATTATTAAATTATATCAATACCGAATACATGTTTCAATTTATCTCACCACCCTGTATTGTACTGTCCATTAAAAGTGGTTAATTAAGATACCACACCCGTCTTTATGGTTTTAAGCAATAAGCAATAATAAAAGCACTTGTTTATCCCGACCATCGATAAATCAGACAATAACGAAGGAAATATTGAGACAATTATTAATTAAGGTAATACTATGTGATACTAAAGAAAATGAAAATAAAATAATTGACAAAGATAATAAGTGACCTAATTTCAATTACTCTAAGACGATAAAAAATAATCGACAGTTTAATAAAGATATATTCAAAATACTAAATTCAAATGTTAAATGCAATAGAATGGATCGGCATGAGATTATAATTAAACGAAAGCATCAGACGTGCATATGACTTTCATTATATAGCAATTTCAATATATCGAAGTTCATCAGCAGTTGCTCGAGCTTTTTGTACAAATTCCAAAGATCCAGCATTTAAACATTTTTTGTACCTGTGGTGGGTTAATAGCGACCACTTATAGAATGTAATGCTGGTAAAATACAGTAAATGTCTCCCCTGAGGAATTGAGCATCTAAATGACATCCAGAAAAATATTTCTTCTCATAAGAACAGTGGTACCATAGACCAAGATATCTAATACGGGCTAGCTGACCAAACTAAGTCTGCCTCATTGAGGGCCCACCCGAAAATTTATAATAGAAGGTTTGCTGAGAGTTGCAAATTCAAATTCGTTATTGCTTGAGTTATGTTTGCTTTATATTGTCGCGATAGGTTATTATCCGCGACGCCACGCCTTGGCTAGCATGTAGGAATATAGCTCAGATTCGGAATCGATCTACTTCAGGTGAGAAGAGATGATAAAGAAAGCAGTTCAGTTATAAATAATAACAACGTCTATTGGTCAAAGACTAAATGAGATAACATTACCAATGTCTATTGGTCAGAAACTTAATAAGATTATATTATACTCGATTACTAAGGTGCGCATATTCTCTGGATTGAGTTATATTTTAAATTGTTTATTGGTCTTTGGTCACTGTTTTATAAATATAGTTTTTCTTATGGGTTTGTGTTGTGTTTCATTTAAGGTTGGTTTGATACTAAGTATACCCAAGGTTTACACGTAACTTTTAACTATTTGACAGATTCTACTTAGAAAATTATATTTCTCAGAACTTTGACAAATTTATCAAGTTCAAGTTCAAACTTAGAACAGGATGATATTTATTTAGTAGTTTGGGTTGCATTTTAGTAGTTCACAATATAGGGCACACGTTGATAAAATCCAATACAAACAGCCAACTCAAGTGTATGTCCTACAATCATAAAGCGCAACTTAGAGTGGTTCTCGAGTCGATATCGATTGACGGACACGACGCGGCCTTCGTCGACCGACTATGAGTCTATGGTCCAAATCCGATAAGTGACATGTCATATTTCTAATAAATATCATTCCCAAAATGAAAATATTCCGTCACTTAAGTAAAATAATGGATTACCAAATCTAAATCAACGAGACAATTACTACAGTATGATCATCAAATTTACAAAAAGTAAGTTCCAATTTTAATGCCAGTTCTCCCTAAATAACCTCACAATGTAACTACTTATGCATGCATTACATTCCAAGTCCTCTGCTAATCTGTAACCAATCTACCACAACTATTGTTCTCTTTTACATATAACCCTCCAAGAAAGGCTGAAATACATTCCAGATGCCCATGACAACTTAAAACCAGTACTCAGTAGTCTTAACTAACTAGGTCTAAAGCAGAGGATAGCTATCAAGGTATACTCTAGAACCGAGCAGGAAAACAATTAATAAAATAACTCAAATCAGTATTTAAGAGCCGTAATTAGTAAAGTCGAAGTGAGAGGGTGGTCGTCAAGGTATATTATATGACCGATTAGTGCAACACTAAAGAAAATGAGCAAAGTGATTAGATGAAGGGTTCCTTTTTTTACCATTTGGAAAGGCAACATAATAGGAGAAAATCAAGAGGACAGCAACGATATACACTAAACTTTGTAGTTTCAAGCTGCAGACGATATACCGTGTGTGTAAAGTTAACCGTTCATATGAAGGCATGTGCATTTAATCCTATGCATAAGTATTAAATATTTGCTTTGAAATACCTAGCTTAGTGGATTAGGTACCATGTTTTCCCATTACTAGTGTTATTATGATGTTTATATCATTTTTGTAGTTTATTTCAATAAATAAAACGGGATTTTCACTATCACAACAGAAATACGTTCTCCCTACTGTCGTCCTATGTCAATTTAATTAAAATCTCATTCGCCATTTTGCCCAAAAAAATTGGTTATCTTCTATATGTTATCGTAGCCCGTTGCAAATTCAAGTTCAACTTGGGACAGGGTAGCACTTACTTCCTAGTTCAAATATGTTATCTTATCTTCTACCTAACCCGAAGATTTGTAGCTGGAAAATTAGTTGAAAGCAATAATTATAAATCGGGCAGGGGCAAATACAAATTTTTAAATTTCCGATAGAAAGAAAACATCGGTTCTGAGCCCCGCTGCTATCGGGCCTACATTATGATCAGAAAAATAGTATGATCTAATGAGTCCTTCACTTATTACTATCCAGAGGAAAGAGGCTATAGAACTCTACTAATTTCAACCATATTAAATTCTACTTTTCTGAGAGCTGAACAAAGAAGATAATGACCAGACTACACACCTCATTTTGGCGCAATTTTGAAATTCAATATGCCACTAAAAATATTAGATTTCGGCACAGATTGTGAGGTAACCCGCCTATTTAAAATATTATTTCATTAGACCTTATGAATTCGGCTTTGGGACACACCATATATATAAAGAAAGAAAAAGAGAAAAACAAGTCATAATTTGAAGTCTGGTTTTGCGAGGTTTTTTGGAAGGGATCCTAAAGCGGATCGTTCGAAAAGGGAGATAGATAGTCAAAAGCCGGCGCAGTGTACGGTTTATTTTGATGGATTGTTTTGCTTCTGTGTTCTAACATGCCATTACAGGTCAGTAAAATGCAATTTATAATATTGTTATTAACATAATTTGCACAAGTATTTCTTTTATTCTCATGGATAGTTCATATTTGATGGATGGCATAATATGTATACATAGTTAGTGAAATCGTTTTATGCTGTGAATAACACTGCTTTAAATGAAAACAGAAAATGTATTATTTGCTGTCTTTTCGTGCTAGGATTTTAATTGAAGTACGACTGAGAGTGTAAGCAAAGGCCTTGATGAATCTACTAACCATTTCCTACCCTGATGGGAGAATATCCTAGTTATAAATATAATGATCATTCTAGAGATATTGGCCTAAATTGCAACTAAATAGCTGGGTAGCCTCCGTAATCCATAACCTTAGTACCTTCCAGCGGCGTCTGGCTAACTAACAACCCCTTCAGTTTTAAATGTATTGTTACAAGTATGGAGCTACGAATTGTGGCACGGGAGACAGTAATATAATTTTTATTATACTAATAAATGTTATGCAGCATAATTCGGTTAGGAATTTAGATCGAGGGACTCTCTGCCGTACTCTTTCCCCTCGTGAATTCCAGGCTGAGTCCGGCACGTTTTTCTCTAATAATTTGGCACGTTTTCTCTAATAAATTAGGTGTATTAGAAATCTGTGTTTTAATTGACATGACGCACCCTTCCCTCAAATTTCCCTAATTTTATCATCGTCGAACGCATTCTGAGTAAGTAAAATTGCGCAAGATATAATAATAACACAACGTAGGTATTGATCTTCTTTGACAAAGCACCACTTATCTCATTCAACTATGTTGAACAGACCCGGTTATGTTATACTCCAATGGAATGGGTGAACTAGTGCCTAAAATGGGGAAAATATTTGTCTGCATCATTATATATGGTATCTTCTCATATTTTAGGAATATCTTCACATGCTCCTTAATTTTGCATTTCTGTGAAAATCTTGCTACTGCATGCCGGTATAAAAACTGGTTAGAAAAATGTATTGTCAGCTATTTCCAGGGAACCGGCAATAAGGATCATAGATATGAAGTGTAATCTTGGAAATAGTTCTTGGCATTTAGAACTATTTCCAAGATTACACTTAGCGTTAAGAATTACTTTAATACAATGAAAATTTTTGAAGAGAAAAGAAATACTAACTCTGCCACATGCTGATTAAATTATATAAATACAAAGTTACCGATTTGTAATCATAATAATTATAATTAAAATTGTCTATTCTATAAATCATACACTCAGTTCAACAATATTATTAATCTTTTCTGTTTAAAGTTGCAAATACCACATTACCAAACGTGATTCATCAATTATTTTCCCAATACAGAAGTTCTCAATGATCAATAATTCCATCAGGGATACAGAAAGGAAGATAAATGATCTGTACGGTGACGCATTTCTTGGATCTGACAAAAATCTACTTAATAAAGATAAGATGGTCGTGATTCTTTTTTAGATAACTAGCAGTTTTTGATGAAAAATCTTTTCTTGACGTACCCTCAGTTATTACCATTTGCTTTTTTATATCTCCCTCTTTAAATTAACTAAGCAAATAATAATTAATCTTTTAGCGTATGTCCTTTTTTGACATATAACTGCGTCACAAAATAATTTATTTCTTTTGTAGGCCTGTAAAAAGAGAAATACTGCTTAAACATTCCACAAAAGAATTAATTTTTAATTTAATAGGCGGCTTTATAGGGGTTCTATTACTGTTTTACAGTTGGCCCATTAGGGAATTTATGGAGGGCTATTCATAAAAAAGCGCTAAAAGAAAACGGTTGCACAAAATTAATGTCTTACAGCCGAATTATCCCATTTGTTAGAAAAGCTCACTCATCACATATCTTGATATTCAAGAAGTCTGCCGATCAAAAATTCTTCTGATGCACTTCAGATCAGATTAAATTACGTTCCTTTGTTTACAATTATAGTCTGCTCTATTTAATGGAATTTTTATGCTAGCCCATTTCAAAGCCAATTAGTTTAACGATATGTAATAAAACCTGACCTAATATAGGAAATTATCTCTATGTCCATAAAAGATGATTAAAATATCTAACAGGTCAATTGAACTCAGTGAATCGACAGCTAAGACATTGGTTCAAATATTTGTTCAACCAGTTTAAAGAAATAGAACCATAACAGTAAAACTAAACTAGTTATTGAGCAATAGCAATAAAACCCAGTAAATGTCTGACTATAACACTTACATTCAAAGAAAGCTTTTCATAATATTAGATTTTTATTTCGTTTTATGTTCCTAGATTTAAAATTTTATCTCAGAAATTCTAGTTTTGCCCATTAACTCTCAACAACTCAATTAGCTTAATTGACTTTTAAGGAATGTATAAATAATATATAATCGTTTTGCCATAGTTTGATTGTATGACAAAGTTAGTGGTAGCTGCTAAGCGTGATTATAAAATTTTATTTGAATAGAATACAATTTTAGCGTAGTTCGATACAGGGATATAAAGCTTTAATATGCTATTCTATTCAATTTTAAAAGATAATATAAAACAGAGTTTTATCCACAATACCGAAACAGAATTTTTGCACTCGACATGCGTTTCGCTAACCATGTTAGCATCATCAGGAGATGATTAATCATGGTTAGCGAAACGCGCGTCAAGTGCAAAAATTCTGTTTCGGTATTGTGGATAAAACTATGATTTAATGCATTTTGCCGAAGTTTGCAAACCCCAACATAGTTTTAATTTGACGCGCCAGTATGTTACCTTGTTTATTGTCGCTAACACGCTTAATAATTAACTTTTCTCTCACCTTTTCAACCCTCGCGAATCCAAGTGTTCTACCTATGTTTTTTTAAGTCAAGCTGTCAAATTGTCAAATAGTACACACGTAATTTTGTAAGTAATTAGGTCACTGAACGATCGTCTCGGATCACTGGTGAGTCGAGGCAAAGATTATGTTTTAATTTATGGTCCTAATATTGTTACAATACGAAAAGTAGTTGAATCTGTTCTAATTTTAACCAAATTTGTATAAATGTGTGCGATGGTTGTGTTCATAGCACAATAAAGGTAAAGTTACCGAAGGTCGACTTTCATTTAAGATCCCATTTGAGGAACTGGCAATGTGAAATCAAAACATGGTCCTTCGAACCGGATTGGAGATCCGTATTTGTAAAACTTTTGTGTGAAATGTCGCAGAAAAAATTATTTCGAATATTGGACTTAATATTTACGAGAAAAGTCGCTGGAAGTACGAGTTTTCCCGGGAAATTAGGAGTGCTGGAGGCCATTGAGAAAAGTAGCTTCCTATTTTCTTGTCACAAAGGGTAGGTAAAATTTCGGCTAGACTCAGGGAGGACCGTAAATCGCTAAAATCTCTTCAAATAAGACATTGCTCTAATTTATGTGTTATATAATCAATAAGTAAATATTTATTATATATTTTGCAAATTGATCGGGTTAAGATGAGACAGAACAATAATGGTATACAACATAAAGGAGCGCAGCTCCTGGTAATACCGTATATCTGAGATACTCCAATAATCATAGTTTATTGGTGCGGCAATAATAATAATAATAATAATAATAATAATAATATTAATAATAATAATAATAATAATAATAATAATAATAATAATAATAATA